>BQNB010001393.1:0-67546 GCA_026074375.1 Tanacetum coccineum | reverse complement strand
GCTTAAACGAGCTAGATTTTTGTCTTGTATCTTCGAGTGACCGAAGCTTCTTTGTTCGGGTCCATTTATGTGATCCTAACAGTCAATCATTTCCATGCCAATAATCCATACTTATTAAATCAACTCATGTAATGCTAATTATATACTTAAACATGTTTAGTAAAATGATTTCGGAAAAAGCTTACAACATCGAAGATAGATAAGTCCTTAACATACTTAGCATGGGTCACGCTCTCACCTGATCGCAGCTAACTCAATTCCGCCACTTCTGATCTGCACAAAATGTTGAGTGTTGAAACAGCTTTACATAAAAAAATGTATTACTCACCCTCGTCATATCTCATAACCAATGCTTCAACCTGTAATCAGTCAAATTCATCAAACACTTGGTATGCAGATTCGTTAAAATACTTTACGATATTATTATTGTATCAAAAACACTTTACAATGTTTTAAAACTGGGGACTAAAACTATACCATATAATAAGCCGCGTAGTCAATTCCAAACTCCAATTCGAACACCTAATTTTAAAAACACACAATACACCATTAGTAACTCATAATCAATTTGAAATATAAAAAAAACCTAATATGATCACGGATGATTTCAAAGGCAGAATCTTTACTTATAGTCCGAGGGTTTAACAGATGATTGAATCGTATGAATGGATTGTGTTTGTGAGATTGATTTGAAGATTAGGGTTTTTTATTTTAATATCATGAGCTAGCTGTGGTTGATATAATTGTGGAAATGCTGAGTGAATTGAGGAGGAAGTTTTGGTTGAATAAGGGAGATATAATTGGGAGTCTGTTTTGAATTTGATAATCAAGTTATTTAGGTTGAATTAAAAAAGTGCTAATGATAAAGGAAGCAGGTAATGTTTATGTGATTTTATTATTTTGGTTTTGGAATTTTGATCACAAAAACTGGCTTGGTTTAGTGGTTGGGGGTGATTCTCTTTAAATGAAAGTACAAGGGTTCGAATCCTTCTACCCCTAAATTTTAAACTATTTCCGAAAAAAATGAAAAAAAATTCCAAAAAAATGAATTGTGGACGAAAATGCCCTTTGATGTGGCATTGTTGTTCTCAAACTTGTGTCATCTCATAGTTGTCATGCCTAGTCACATATGCCAACTCATATCCTTGCTCCTATATATATAAGAGGAATGCTAGATCCATTCACAACTCACATAAAAATTTTCACATGCACATGTGGCATGTAACTTGCACCAATCACATTCTATCAAATTTTCTCTTTCTTTTTTTACACCTATATTTGTTTGACACATATGGGTGTGGAATTTTTATGTGTAAAATGAGTGTGGATCTAGCATTTCTCTATATATAAAGATAATGCATTCCTAACCTATTAGTATAATACGAGGTTTTAAACCCGCGCTTCGCGGCGGTGTGTTCGTCAACGAAAGTATTATGTGCATCGAAAATGTAAAGCGATTGAGAACAACAACTTCAAATCATCCCGAAACCTTTTCATTAATCATGGTCAGAGTGATTGTATTCCTTAAAAACTTTCAAACATATGTTTCATTTATTTTTTAAGTCGGTAGATGAAGTCTAATTACTTTGGTTAAGTATGTAATCTGCTTCTTGACTACACCTAGCCCCATTGACTTCTTGACTACACCCAATCCCATTGAGTTTCTTTTTTTCTGCCTATGAATCACGCCATTCACCTTGTTCTTTTTTTCTTTTATGCACATTTTTAATAATCTCAATTGGAGATGGCCTGTTTCCCAGTTCAACGTCCTGCACAAATGAGTGAGTATACGCATAAGGACCAATGGCATAGTTCAGTGAAACATAAGAGAGCAGAAGTAAAAGTTTATATCTTGAATAGGCCAGATAAAGTTTGTTTCAACCTCCTATTTATTTTATTAATAAACCTGAATTGTTATCGTACTTATATAATTAATCCAACCATATCTAATAGACATGACAATTACTGTTATCTGGAAGCTTGGACTGACTTATAAAACAAAGGTATTTGGGTCATAATGTCAACTATGGCACATTGACCAGACTTCAAGGCTGCCATTATCTCATCCAAGGTTGCAACCGGCTTGTCTGCTTGCTAGTTCTTTGTTTCCATGCACCCAAAGTTGGAAATGTGATATGCTTTTTTTGTTTTCAGTTCCTGATTGAAATAACCAATGTCTTCTGCGTCCATGTTTTCATGTATCACGTTACCCTGTGTATATTAAGCGACTATTAGATAGATGTTCTTACTTAGCACCTCTACGTCGAATTTATAGTTAGAATACTTTACCTATCTGTCATGGAGCATGCAACAAAGACGTGAATATGTTTCTTGAGGATTCCGAGCTATCCGTTTTCAATGTTAATGTGCACCATCCTATTTGCAGCATGAAAGCAATAAGAACAACGTCACACAAACCGAGTATAGCATAAGAACAGACGCGTGCCAAGGGGGTTTGCATGTCTGACCGGGTACACTGCCCGTTAATGTGCTGTTTTAGGTAAAGTAGGAAAAATATAAATTTAAAACTTAGACTATCATAAATTACACCTATACGATGACACAATCAACGGTAAGAGTGAATCGGTAAGTTACTGTCTTCCCAATTAAGTCGTCAATTCGTGTTCAGATTTTCTATGTCTAGATACCCTTATGATGCTTCCCATGGACATAAGATTGAAAATTGATTTAGGAAAATCAGTCGGTGTGTTAAGATGCAAAGTGGTTTTATAACACACCAACAGTTTTATCTTTTTCAAAATTCATTCGTCAATTCATAAGCTAGACCGAATCGATATCCAGTGTCACAAGTTTGATCCGTGTAGGATCTCACAAGTCACCTACCGCAGAGCTTGTTTGATGTTGGCTATGGAAGGATTTCCATCGTCACTATGAATACTTTTAAGTATCACTCAGATGTTCTGGCAATATCACAATGATAATGCGTAGGACTCTTAATATATTTCTTGTTGTCACAGTGTGTGAATCAGCAAGTATATTTTGGATAAGTGTCCTAATGAGATTTATGAATAATCTCTTTTATGGCTCTAGACTCGATAGTGCACTTTAGTTTTAGTAATTGGACGCTGGAGCATACTACCACCTTTTCAATACCAACTAACTCGGAGTGAGAAAGTCGATAGAAATGTGTTTAATCTCGGTAAGAACTGAAACAAGAGTCTTTTGAGAGACCTTGAGTGGCCAGGAAGGGTTTGTTAGTTTTATGGACATAAATTAGTAGATGTGTGTTAGGATCGAACTCGAGACCTCGGGATTGCACACATTACGTATGAAGGAATTAATGGACAATAATTAATATATATAAAACGTTATATATTTAATTATTAAAACACAAAATAAATGTTTAATGGAAGTTAGTAGTTAACGAGGATTGACTAACGATCGTTAAATATTACAAGTAAAGGACTAGAATGAAAAAATAAGTCGGAAAGGTTCCGGAAGCCCTTTTGGGCTTTGGGCTTTGGGAAACCCAATCCCATACCAACTTGTCCTCCAAGTTATCAAGGCTATATAAACAAGGCTTAGGGTTATTTGTATAGAGACTTTTGTGCACTTGCTATAACCCTAAACTTGTTTTCTTTTTCTTTTTCTGGTGCTCGGCCGAATACCCCACTTCAAGGGTTTCGGATTTTGTTTTTCCAAAACAAAATTGTTTGTGTTTTATTTACTAGCATAAGCATTAATTCGGTTATAGTACGTGTGTACAAGAACGAGGTATTAACTCACTATAGTTAATATCTTGGATCGAATAACAAAAAGGTAAGGGGTTATTCATTGATCCAATCATAAACCCTAATTAGGGATTTGATCAAGAACAAAGGTAATCAAGAACGATTCTTGTGCTCGCGAGAATCCAAAGGTATGTAACCCGACCCGGTTAATTATATGCATGTTATTATATGATTTGTTATCGCTTCCGCTATTACGTGCTTTGATGATTTGTTTAGATTATAATTGTTATGTATGCTAAAAATCAACAGTGGCATCACGAGCCGTTTTAACATGTTAATAATTACCGAAACCTAAAATCTATAACAAATATTGTATTGTTGTTAATTACATGTGTTTAGGGTTTATAAAAATTAGGGTTTTACCCTAAAATCGACCAAGTTGGTCGATTTTTTTTAATGAAATTTTTTTTGAAACCCTAGTTTACATGTTAGATTTTAAAAGGTTTATTGCATGATTAATTGTTATGTCATGTTTATGGTTACGATCCTTGACGTTCTTTAATTAATTGTTAAGTGAATTTTGTGGATCCATGACGAACATGCATGTTTTTCATGGATCATATGGATATATGTAGTAATTGTTACGTGTATTGAAAGACCTTTATGAAATAAATGTTGCAATGACTAAATGAAAATGTCCCCAGGGCGCGTTGGTTAAGGTGTTGGTGTGTTAAAGGAGTGGTCACAGGTTCGAGTCTTGTGACTTCCTTTTTGTAAAACATTTTTTTTATTTTTCTTTTTGAAAAAGCTAAAGTTAAGGCAAAAATAAGCAACTTTAATAAAGGGACTTTTGACAGGACTTATTATTAAGCTAGAAAAAGATGACAGACTTGCTTATTATAACTAATGACTAAAAACTAAACTGTTTGGCTTATTTAGAACTAATTAAGCAAAAGGAAAACTAATAAGCTAACAACAAACCCTAAGGCTAAACTTTAAGCACTAAAGTTAATTAAGGGCAAACAAATAAGCTAAAAATCAACTAAAAGCTTTTTAGACAATTTGACATAAAAAACCACTTTTAAAAGACTTTTGACACATTTTAAGCTAAGATTTTGGAAAATTAAGCACTTGAAATAAGCTGTAAACTAAAAACAGATTGGGACCTATACCTGGTAAGCACTAGGTATTAAAAATAAGCAAACAAAAAGCTGAAAACCTCCCTAAAAAGCATTAAGACAGTTAACTCTAAGACAGACTTTTAAGACCTTTACCTTTGCTTTAAGCTAACATTAGGAATAATAAGCACTAGTTAAGAGCTAAAAGGTAAAAACAGTTTAAGTCTTAAACTCAAATGACTCAAATAAGCTAAACTTAAGAAAACTAATTTATGGAATAGCTAGAGTAGGCTATGAAGATACCCGTATGACACTACCTTTAAATTTTGAGACTTTTTTTAAATGAAATGACTATATGAAGCTAAAATTTTAAGACTCAAAAGTGATTTTTGGCAAAACTAAAACTCAAAACAGATCTACCTTATCCCTTGATGTGCTTATTTTAACAAAAATTCAACCAAGAAAAGCTTAAATAAAACCTCAATTGATCTGTAAAAAATAACCTTTAAGAACAATTTAACTAATTGACTAGACTAAACTGTTATGAGCTAAAATCTATAAGAGACAATTTCAAGGACTGATGATTTCAAAACTGATGGACTATGTTGCTCTTAGAAACCACATTGGTTCTCAATACTAATACTTCAATAGGACTATTTAAGACATATTACAAATAAGCAGTTGAAAACCTATGGAACTAACAGACTTGAGAACCTGCTAAACTTAACAAAACTAAACCTAAACTTCTTAAACTAAATTAAAGCTTAACAAACTTAATTAATCTACCAAAAACAACCTAAGCAGTCTTAACTATTGTTAAGACTGCTTATCCCAAACACCCCTTTAAAATCTTAAGAACCATTTTAAGCTTAAAACAGATTATGAATAGTCTTAAAACAAAAAACCAGATTAATATCTAAGTGGATTAAGGATTATTAAGTAAAAACTTTAGAGAATTAAGCACTAAACAATAGACTAAACTATAAAGCTATTTTGGGATTTTCTAGAACAGTTTTAGGCAATACAATATTAAAAGCTAAAAAATACAGATTATTAAGAAGTTTTAAAAACTAAAAGAGATATAAGCAATAATAAGACAATTTAAGCCATAGTTTTATGTAGGAAATAAGCAGAGATAGGCAGTTCAATTAGCAAAATAGATAAATAAGCTAAAATGAGAAAAGGAAGGTATAACAGCCCCATTTTTTACATATAGCATCGAAAGCTAATCTGGGGTATTATTTCATAGAACAACAGTCATAATCACAGAAAACGACTCAAAAGAGATGTTTTAAAAAGATAAGTTATCATTCATTATTTCATCAGAGTTTTTACAAACAGAGGTCCCAAAATCTACATGAAAACATAAAGTTTGAATGATAACAGTTTAGCCATCTTCAAGTCCGTGTCACTCCGTGCCATAAGATGCTCAGTTACCTGAGATAAACATACTAAAAAGTCAACACAAAGGTTGAGTGAAATTCATAGGTTTATGTTAAACAATTTGAATACAAGTTCAATAGTGGGTTACGTTGTTATACACCCATAAGTGTAATAATTGCAATGAGTACAATTATTATAGAAAACAGTATTATTGCCCTAAGCTCATGCATAAAGACCTTGAGATAATCAATAATCATAATAAGTTTCCCCAACGGGTGCCTTTGTCAAAATAACTGCTTAGTGTTCAAATGAAGTGCGTTTGGGTACAAGGAAATGTATGGTTTACCAACAGGGTGCTCGTGTCCCAAATAGTCTATTTCACAGCATTCGCGCTTACTCCGAAAAGTAATTAACGGTTTATGATAGTGGGTTTAATGGCACAAAGTAGGACCTCTTAGGATTATATATAAGGGATAGTATACGTTGGAGAAAAAATACTCGTATTCATGGTTTATAGCATGTATCCCCCTCGCAGGTTTATGAAAACATTAGAAATTTAAAATGACGAGGCTTGGAAATCACCTTAATAGGAGAAATCTGATTGATGGCAAAAGTATATAAAGTGAAAGTAACGGCTTCGTCACGCAACCTGGGATAATATGTCAAGTCTTAGTGTGATGGTTTATGTTTCAAAACTTTATAAAGTTTAACGTATTACTTTGATTTATTAATTTATGGAAATATTGTATCACTGTTCGGGCCATCATAATTCAGAGGTCATGTAGTAACGTCTTGAGGAGACAGGACACTTTTAAATTGTAATCCAAACAAAAACTGTCTCATATGTTTACCTCTAAAATGAAACTCTTACATGAAGCTCCATTAGTAACGTGATTACGATTATGATTTTAAGTTTCTTCAAAAGTTATGTCGATGATAAATTACGTATTATATAAATTATTGTTTTATAATGCGTTGGATCGATGCTATTTATAACGTTAATGTGTCGGTTTTAATAAAATCAGTGTTTTTATAATATTAAATGTATAGATCTATTATAATTTATATAAAAATATTACATTTTATATTTTTAAGTTTGAAAAAATGGCATATATACCATTGGTTTATAAAACTTTTTACAAGTTTAGTCCTTTATATATAAGTATATATAAATTTAAACTTTAACTTTAGACTTGGCATAATAGGTTCTTTATAGTTATAACTTTGGAATATGCATTTTCAGCCCCTTTAGCTATAAATTTAAGACTGTTTCGATTTTATACCCATTGCATGAAATAATTTACAAATCATGTCCAAAAAGCCCATGCATGTTTTTTTAAGGTTCCAAAGATATTTGGAAGGTTATACGCTTATTAGAATAAGCTAAAAAACAATAATTAAGATGTTTTAGTGTAACAACTAGTTAGAAAAGGATTCGTGAGCTAGAAATCAAAACGGTGTCGTTTTTAGGGTTTTTAATAAAAAACACTGGTTTGAGGATTCAATGCTTTAAACAAGTGTTTTTATATGATCTTTTTGAGTATTATGGAACCATTACAGATTATAAGTTTATTGAACAAGATTTAAGCTTACTTGAGCTAGAAATGGGTCGAAATGGGATTTTTGGGTTCGTACGCCTAGTAATGACTTCAAGGGCTTCTTTTTCTTGATTCTTGGCTTCTATTCTGAGCTTAGGGACTTCACTTAATCCTCCTTTGTCTGGTTTAAGACTCCATTTAAGTGGTGATAAGTTTTTGAGGTGTGTTTGAATGGTTTGCATGTTTTGGCTATTTATAGGATTAAAACACCCTTGGTGCCTAAGTTTTCTTGGTGTGGTGGCCAAGGGCTATAGATTAGTAAATAAGGGAGGGCTAGTGATGAGTAAGGTAGGCTAGGAAACTAGGAATGCAAGGTGCGGGAGTTATAAGGGTGCGAATAAATATGCATGACAAGGAGGTGACAAAGCAAGACTTGGTGGCCAAGGTGGTGATGGAGGTGCTTGGTAGGCTGCTTGGTGACATGGTGGTGATGTCATGGAGGTTATTGAGGAGTTAGGGTGCTAGCTTGACTTCAAAATGGGTCAAAATGGATAAAAAGGGGTGTCGGGTTCATTTTTTCGGATTAGGATTTACGGTTTTGAATTTGAGTTAGGGTTAGGTTTTAAGATAGTTTAAGGTTTAGGATTAGTGTTAGGATTAAGGTTTAGGGTTTATGATTAAGGTTTATGGCTTAGTTTTAAGGTTTAAGGTTTAGTTTAGGTTTAAAGTGAAATTAGGGTTTTAGGGTTTCGTTTAGGGTTTAGGGTTTTAGATTAGGGTTTTAGGATGAATTAGGGTTTAGATTTAGGGTTTAGATATTGTGCATTAAGTGCTTGTACCTTGTGTTAAAGTGGTAGTAAGAAACTAAAATGAATATGGAGGTAAAGTGACCTAGTTTAACTTTCTTGCATTATTAACTTGTACATTAAGCTTTAGAAAGTTGTAACTTGATTCATGAGTTAAAAGATATTCAAATGTAGTGTATTGATACTTATACACATGATTTAAAGGCTTGTACATTCATTTTATATGTATACATTACATATAATTAGGGTTTTGATGTAAACGTTAACGTTTAATGCTTGTTTTGAAATAATGTTTTGAAAAGTACGTTAAATGGATAATGTACTTGGTAAAATGATATTAAGATATAGACTTGACATATTAGGATGTTTACATGATATAAACATAGATAGAGATGACATTGGTAGAGGTTGCGTGAGCTCGTTTACTTTAGAGATGCAAGTTATGTTGCATAATGAGATAAAGCAAAAAAATTCCCTGTAAAAAGGTGGTATATATATAATAGATGGATATTATAGTGCATCTAATTTAATAGATGGATATTTACATTGATGAAAATTATGGGTTGTTATAGTCTCCCTCCCTTAAAAGAAATCTTGTCCCGAGATTTAGTTGGATGCCGGAGTGGTGTTTGAAAACAGATGTGGATATTTGGCACGAATTTGATCTTCGCGTTCCCACATAAATTCTGGTCCTCTTTTAGAGTTCCATCTTACTTTGATTATAGGAATACGACTTTGTTTCAGTTGCTTGGACTTCCTTTTTTTTTTCTCTTTTTTGATCCAGATTCTCCACTTGTTAATTCATAAAAGTTAAGTTTGTCATCAAGTCGAAGCTCTTTCATTGGAATGACATGGGATTCGTCAGATAAGCATTTCTTTAGATTAGAAATGTGGAAAGTACTGTGAACATTACTGAGCTCTTCAGGAAGCTCTAGTTTATATGCCACTGGGCCAATCCGTTCAAGGATTTTGAATGGTCCAATGTACCGGGGGTTAAGCTTTCCTCGTTTTCCGAATCGGATGACACCTTTACGAGGTGATACTTTCAACATAACACGATCTCCAACTTGAAATTCTAAAGGCTTTCATCTTATATTGGCATAACTTCTCTGCCGGTCTCTTGCAGCTTGCAAGCGTTGTCGAATTTGCACTATCTTTTTAGTGGTTTCATAGATTATTTCTGGTCTTGTAAGTTGAACATCTCCAACTTCGGCCCAGCAAACAGGTGATCTGCACTTTCGACCATAAAGTGCCTCAAATGGTGCTGCCTTGATACTGGCATGGTAACTGTTATTGTATAAGAATTCTACCAATGGTAAGTGTCTTTCCCATCCTTTTCTAAAATCTATAACACAGGCTCGAAGCATGTCTTCGAGTGTTTGGATGGTTCTTTCACTTTGTCCATCAGTTTCAGGATGATATGCCGTACTCATGTCTAATTGAGTACCCAAAGCACTTTGTAATGATTTCCAGAATCTGGATGTGAAATGACTGTCACGATCCGAGATGATAGATATTGGCACTCCATGTCGGGAGACTATTTCTTTAATATATAACCTTGTAAGGGTTTCTATACTATCTGTCTCTCGGGTAGGGATGGCGATCAATAATGACCCATATTGTGTCATGTACGTTTGAGGTTTTAGGTGGTTTTTGATGAAATCCATCGTTATTCTCTCCCACTTCCACATAGGAATCTTGTAACACCCTCAAATCTGGGTCGCAGCGGAATGTTGAATATCCGAGGGCGTTACATTTACGGATCAATAGCACAAGATATGAGAACGACCACTAAACGTGTCGTTTGAAAAAGATACATTGGATTAACAAAATACTTGTTTGTTACATAAGCTCATGGCTTCAAATTGTTCAACAATATAAATAAAGATTTCGGTTTATAACAATTGTCCCCAAAATGTAATAAGACCCCAAATCTTAAATGTTGACTCTTCAATTATTGACTTCCAATGTATCACCGCACCCCGTGCCTTATTGACCTGAAAAACATGCTTAAAACGTCAACATAAAGTTGGTGAATTCATAGGTTTATGTAAATCAATTGTAGGACCGCAAGATTTCCAAGTGTATGATTGAGCAACACATGCAAACATCATAAAAAGTAATTACGTTTTCCTAAGCTCATGACACTGAAGCTCGACATATATGAATGCAAATATATTTGCCAACAAGTGTCCGTGAATGATGTGCTAACCCCGCAACATCCCAAATTCGACATGGTATGCGTTCGTTCCCGGTGATAGCTAGTCACCCGAACGGGGATTGTCAATCCCTAATAGATCTATTCATAACATTCGCGCCCACATAATGTAATTCCCAATCACATCTATGCAATTAATAGTTCATGATCATGGACATAATGGGTTATGGTAACTTAGGCAAACACGTAATCATGGTATAAAATGTACACTTGCGTCCAATTTGTAAAACAAGCATGTTCTCACCCTAAGGATGTAAATCATTTAAATAATTGTAAAACATGGGCCTATGAACTCACCTTAGTAAATAGTCCCCTGAAAATGATAATTATATCCAAGTATGGCGAATGAATCACACCGTCAAATACCTAAGTAAATACGGCCAGTCTTAGTCTACAAGTTTAGGCTAACGACTCAATGCATAAACCACAATAAATTTGCTAGTTTTAGATTATTATGTTATCACTTGTACGGTGGTGTACACGTTTATTGTATTTGTTTTCCTTGTTTGCTCTTGGGAAGGTGTACGACTATATACTTTTAAGTTTACAAGGTGTTTAAATATTAATAATAAATACACCTATTTATCATTCGCGTGACTTTAGTTATATAAGTATCCGTATTATATCATGACTAGTCCGATACCATAAGTGTTTATTTAAATCACTTAATTATATACATACCCTTAGGTTTTCATTATTGGCAAAAACAGTCCTTATAGTTTAAAATAGAATATTTACCGTTTACACCCCTGAGTTTCCATATTGATACGTTTAGTCCCTCTATTTTACAAAATTTTCATTTTTGGTTCTTATAAATTCCAAACAGTCCCTTAAGTTTATGAATGTCAAAAACAGTATTATTAATACACTAGCAGTATTAACAATATGCTAGCAGTACTAACTCTGCTAGCAGTACTAACTTTTGCTAACAGTACTAACTTCTTAAGCCTGGCAGTATTAACTTCTAATTTAGCTCGTATCATACAACCCATTAGTGAGTTACAAATTCGTTAGAGTTTGTTTGAGCTCGTGTTAGACACAAGAAAGTTTAGGAATGCCAAAATTAGCATTATTAATACACTAGCAGTATTAACACTATGCTAGCAGTACTAACTCTGCTAGCAGTACTAACTCTTACTAGCAGTACTAACTCTTAAGCCTGGCAGTATTAACTTCTAATTTAGCTTGTATAATACAACCCATTAGTGAGTTACAATTTCGTTAGAGTTTGTTTGAGCTCGTGTTAGACACAAGACGCGGCTATGGTCTTATTAATACACTAGCAGTATTAACACTATGCTAGCAGTACTAACTCTGCTAGCAGTACTAACTCCTACTAGCAGTACTAACTTATTTCGACATATCCTAAACAACCCTAGTTCGCATATCCTATAGTGTACACATCCTTTATTGAGTAAGACGAGTTATTAAATATTATGATACGTGACATGAAAGTGTTTTCGTTTCCAAACGAGTTATCAAACCTCTCGGTTAAATATTTTACGTGTGCATGTCATATTTAAACATTCATGCTTATACACAAGATCTTTGTTACGTGCCTTATGGCTTTTGGTTCACCACACAAGTCTATATATGTTGTATATTGTAAGACGTGGACATGGGTTGTGTCATGCTAGGCATGACCCATGTTTAGCTTGTTAATACATAATAACCGTGCCTTACGACACATGAAGCAAACATGAAACTTGAATATGAACGTAGGCTAAGACACTTACAAGGGTCCTAGCTTCTTGAACGTGTGTGTCGTGTAGTCGTGTGGAAACTCGACTTGTATACCCCAAGCCTTAGTTTAAACCGAATCTTTCTTGCTTTCAAACCCTTAAACGTATAACCTTAGCTTGATGATTACTAGTGTGATGTCGTGTTTATGTGGATAGTGTCTCAGTTGTAGTAACCCGAAACAAATAGAGCAACAAGGTTGGTTTTTGCTAGGGTGTTGTTAAATGTGTGAGTGTGGAAACACTCTTAGTTGTAAGTCTCTATATTTATAGGAGGATTATCTCCATACCACTTCCTAAAACCATGTCCCTTTGCTAGCTAAGAGTAGTAGTTTAAGTACATGTGTTGGTGGTTTTTAAGGTAGTTTAGGCTTTCTTAAGTACATGTATTAATGAGTTTTGTGATGTACAAGATTATGCAAGATTTGCTTGGGTGGTTTGTGTGTATGCCGCGGGTATCAAGGCACAAGAGGGAGTAAAATGGTTATTAACCATTGGGTAATAGGCTAACTAGGAACATATTGTACATGTTTTAATTAAACAATGTGAAGAACTCACTCGCTATCTATATCTACTACAAATAAACCTCTCTGATGTCATTGCACCCCTTTTACCGTGCGTGACTGCATTTCTTTTTTCCCTTCTTTCCCAGTAGAGCATAGATTTATAAATACCGCCATCAAATCCAAATAAACATAAGTGTTTTGTTAAACCACACAAGTACAATCTTTAATTACTTGCATGATGTACAAGATTTACCTAAGATCATACAAATTTTATGGATTTATGTGTGTTTGTTGCTTAGTCGTGGCCTAAGGGGCAAAAGAGAAACAATTGGGTTATTATCCAATGTGTAATAGCCATTAGGAGACCATTAGGACTAATATTAATTACCAATGGGATGTACATGTAATTAAAGATCAAAATGAAGATTTCTAGTTGGTTTATGTGTACCTATGTGTATAACCGGCCCCCTTGTGGTTTATATACACAAAATTGATTTATTTTTGGGTTAAGGTAGTAAAAGTGGGTATTGGTTTGACTCTAGGTAAGTCTAGGTATTTTCGGGATGTATCCAAATGTACTTTATTGTGAAACGTAACCCTTTCACGTGACCAATAAAAATAAAATACGCAAAGTGCATAATTATCTTCTTAATAATTATTTCTTACTTGGGTGATGTAAACCTTAATTTATTTGATGACCGTTTACATTAAATGGTTATTTCTAGTCTACGCAATTAAACTTAAAAGCAATTATTAAAAGTATACGTGTATCGGACTAAAAAAAATAGTGACAGATAATAAATGTCGTACAATGACATGAAAATGAGAAATATTACAGTCTCCACCCGTTAAAAGAGCTTTGTCCTTAAAGCTTAAGACCTTGTAGTAGATACGAAGCCCGGTTTGTGAAGAGATGTGGGTATTTCTTTTTGAACGAATCCTCACGTTCCCAGGTGAACTCCGGGCCCCGCCTAGAGTTTACGAACCTTATCCAAATGGTATTCCGGCTTCGCTTCCAATCGTTTGATCTTTTTTTTTTTTCCCGTGTCCTTGATGTCATAGGCTCTTCCACAAACTGGAGCTTATCGTCAACATGAATTCCTTCTAACGGCATGACTAATGGTTCGTCAGCATAACATTTCTTCAGATTAGACACATGGAAAGTATGGTGAACTCTGCTCAACTCTTGAGGAAGTTCCAGCCTATAGGCAACTTTCCCAACTTTTGCTAACACCCTGAAAGGTCTGACATATCTCGAGTTCAGCTTGCCCCGGCTTACACAGAACCGTACAACCCCTTCTAAGGCGAAACCTTACAGCTAACTTGTCCCAACCTCGAACTCCATCGGCTTTCGTTTCTGATCGGCGTAGCTCTTTTGTCGATCCTGGGCTGCTTACATCCTTTGCTTGATCAGGACAATCTTTTCCGTTGTTTCTTGGATCAATTCCGGACCCGTTAGCTGGGCTTCCCCAACCTCGGCCCAGCACACCGGTGATCGACATTTTCGACCATACAGTGCCTCATAAGGGGCGGCCTTTATGCTAGCGTGATAACTGTTGTTGTATGAAAACTCGGCCAATGGCAAATGCTTAACCCAGCCTTTGCCAAAATCGATCACGCAAGCACGTAGCATGTCCTCGAGAGTTTGAATGGTTCTCTCGCTCTGGCCGTCAGTTTCTGGATGATACGCAGTGCTCATACTAATATCTGTACCCAAAGCTTTCTGAAATGATCTCCAGAAATTTGAAGTGAATCTTCCGTCACGATCACAGATAATTGAGGCAGGTATCCCATGTCTTGCCACTACCCTGTTCAAGTACAACCTTGCCAATTTGTCTAATGGATCATTCTCCCTTATTGGTAGGAAGTGAGCAGATTTTGTAAGTCGATCCACAATCACCCAGATGGTGTCGAAACCTTGTGACGATCTAGGAAGTTTGGTGATAAAATCCATCGTGATATTATCCCACTTCCACTCGGGTATCTCTGGTTGTACTAGCAATCCCGATGGCCTTTGATGTTCGGCCTTGACCCTTGCACATGTCAGGCATTTGCTAACGTACGTGGCGATGTCAGCCTTCATGTTTGGCCACCAATATAATTTCTTCACATCTTGGTACATCTTTTCGGAACCGGGATGGATAGAATATTTCGACTTGTGGGATTCGTGCATAATCACGGATCTTAAGTCTCCATAGCAAGGTATCCAACTCCTGCCGTGTAAACATAGTGTTCCATCGGCACGTGGTTCCAATCTTTCCTTGGGTATATCCCTTCGGATTATACCGCCTACGTCTTCATTCACGAGATTCTCTGGTTTCTGGGCTTCGATCTGAGCTTCTAATATTCGTTTGGGGAGATCCAAACCAATTGTCATAACTAAGGCTCGAACCCGCAATGGCTCAGTCCGTTCCTTACGGCTCAGTGCATCGGCCACTACGTTTGCTTTCCCGGGATGATAACGAATATCACAATCGTAGTCACTCAGTAATTCTAGCCAACGGCGTTGTCTCATGTTAAGCTCCTTCTGATCGAGAATGTGTTGTAGGCTTTTATGGTCGGTGAACACGGTGCATCTGGTTCCGTATAGATAGTGTCTCCATATCTTTAGGGCAAACACTACCGACCCAAGTTCTAAATCATGAGTGGTGTAGTTCTTCTCGTGAACTTTTAGTTGTCGAGAAGCATAGGCAATCACCTTCTCCCTCTGCATTAGTACAGCACCTAAACCCTTGTGTGACGCATCACAGTAGACCACAAAGTCTTCGCTCCCCTCAGGTAAAGCCAGAATTGGTGCACTGCACAACTTCTGCTTTATTAACTGAAAAGCGTTCTCTTCCTTTTCTCCCCAGTCGAACTTGATTCCTTTCTGAGTAAGTTTCGTCATTGACTTAGCAATCTTCGAAAATCCTTCAATGAACCTTCGATAGTAACCAGCAAGACCTAAAAATTGGCGGATTTTTGTTGGTGTCTTAGGAGATGCCCAATCTTTGATAGATTCTATCTTGGCTGGATCTACATGTATGCCTCTGCTATCAATGACGTGACCGAGGAATTGTACCTTCGGAATCCAAAACTCGCATTTTGAAAACTTAGCATACAACTGCTCCTTCTTAAGCAATTCCAAAATTGCCTTAAGATGTTCTTCGTGCTCTTTCTCGTCCTTTGAATAAATCAATATGTCATCAATGAAGACGATTACGAACTTATCCAAGTAAGGCTTGCACACTCGGTTCATGAGGTCCATGAATACCGCAGGTGCGTTTGTCAGTCCGAATGGCATAACTTGGAACTCGTAATGGCCATACCGAGTTCGAAATGCCGTCTTTGGAATGTCTTGCTCTCGCACTCTAAGCTGGTGATATCCTGATCTCAGATCTATTTTCGAATAAATACTGGATCCCTAGAGTTGATCAAATAAATCGTCGATCCTCGGGAGCGGATAACGATTCTTCACTGTCAGTTTATTTAACTCCCGGTAATCGATGCACATCCTGAATGACCCATCCTTCTTCTTGACAAACAAGACCGGGGCTCCCCAAGGTGAGGAACTAGGCCTTATGAATCCTTTGTCGGAAAGCTCTTGTAATTGTTCCGATAATTCCTTCATTTCGGATGGAGCCAATCGATACGGTGCTCGAGCTACGGGTGCGGCTCCTGGAATTAAGTCGATTTGGAATTCCACTGGTCGAGCCGGAGGAAGACCTGGCAAGTCCTCGGGAAATACTTCAGGAAAATCTCGGACGATTGGAACGTCCTTTATTTGTTTTCCTTCCGACTTGTCCTCCTCTTTCTTGGCGGATATCTGGCCAAAAAGATCTGTCTACTTTGCCATATACTCTTGAGCTTGTTGAACATGATGATAAACCTGTCAACCGAGATTCTCTCCCTTTGTTGCCTACTTTCAGTTGCCCACAAAAAGTCAAAGTTTCATTTCCATATGGAAACTTGACAGTTTTATCGCACACGATCACGGCCGGTTCTGATTTATTCCTATCCGTGACATCTTCTAAACAAGTCATATACCTATAATGACGTACCAAAAACTACCCAGTTCTACGGGCTTTAGATCTTATGTTGAAGGATGGTTTTAAGAAATTTAAAGTGCAACCTCGTATTATAGTGTCTATCTCGACTAATTTCCTATCAGCTAATTCGACATCATAACTATTTTCTAATGGAGTTGGGGCGATGTCAATCAAGGAACTAAATGCAGTAGATATAAAGCTTCTATCGGCACCAATGTCGAATAAGATAGATGCATAGTGGTTATTTAAGAGGAACGTACCCGTGACGACATTGGCATTCAGGGTGCATTTCCCCTCTTTTCTGCATTCCCAACTGCATAAACCTAACCTTGTGCATTCCCATTTCCTCCATCCTTATTCTCAGCTTAGGACAATCTCTCTGGAGGCCTTGGTGTCTCCACACTCAAACAACCATTTCCTTTGGGAGCTGCCCCATTGACCATTTGAGTATATTAGCAAAATTTGTATTATAGTACGACTACAATCGGGTGTGAAAATGCCTACTTTGTTGCACTTTGTAGCATTTCTGGGTGCACGGGCCATTATGGTGAAGGTGGCACTTGGTGTATTTGGGAAAGGATCCCCCATAAGGATTCCTTTCGCCTGTCCCTATATTGTAGACCTTGGCGACATTCTGCCTCTTGAAGGGTTGTTGCTGGTGACCATGGTTGTTTCTGGATGAATCATCAGCTTCCTTTTCTTGTTGTCAGACTGCATTTTGCGTAGCGTGCGGTGTTTCTAATCTATCATGTCATTGGCCAACTCAATAGTCTTCATCAACATTCTTGGGTCTGGGCAGACTTGACGGTTACCATAAATTGTTGTCAGGGAAGTCCACTGATGTACTTGTCACCTTCTCGGTTTCGTTGGCAACAAAACTTGGTACATATCTGGGTTAATTCTTGAAACGTTCAGTGTATGCTCGAAACATCGTTCCCTTGACCTTTAGGTTCCACAGCTCAGTTTTCTAATTTTCTTGATTTCACCTTTATGCGGACATTACTTATCCTTCATATTTTTCTTGAGCACTTCCATGTCATTGCTATGCCACAGGACCTAAGGTTCCTTATGCTGACCATTTCCACCAAGTCAATGCAATAACCTAACAAAGTAAAGGTGGCAAACTTTACTTGATTCTCAATAGACAAACACTGATATTGAAAAACTAACTCCCATCTTCTCAATCTATGAGTTTCAAACCCGACAACGCCTTCAGTTCCTTGAAGTTCAATGGGTTGACAACTTTATGAAGTTAGTGTAATAGCAAGGAGCGCAGTTTGCACATGCCTTTGGTATCTCTCGTTGCGAACTGAGGCTTCCATCTCCATTGGTTGGTAGTTTCGTTAAAAAAGAGCTCTTGGGTCAATAATTGTTGGGATGGTTTATGAGTCATGTTGTTGCGTGTAGGTGTTGGTTAACAGGGGTATTTGGTCCTTCTTTCTGGTCGTATAGGTGCATATTTGTCTAGATCACAAAAGATAAAACATGAGGTTATATGACAGAATATAATAGTGTATAGATGAGATATTAACATAAGAGAGGTATATAGTACAACATAACACATCCATTTCATTCATAACTTTGAAAATTTTACATGAAATGGTTGTCTGAGTACACATAATACAATACAAAAGATCTAAGGCTATGTTTGTGGGGAAAACCCCTAATACTTAACATGCCTGTGTACACCCAATGGACCTAGCAGTGTAAAATACATGAATCACTAGATGTGGATGTCAGCATCTCCAAAAGCATCCTGGTGATCTGGAATCCTAGCCTCTGGTCCTGGTTGTCTAGCTCTTCTCTGCTGCTCTCGCAGTGATAACAACTCGGCCTGCATGTCGCTCATCTCTCGCCTCATGTCTCTAATGACTCGGAGAGTCTCTACCATATGTGCCTGACGTCTACGGTCAGTCTCTTAAAGTTCTGCCAACTCAGCCTGTTGCATCTGAAAGCGAGTCTTATGTACCTAATGTTGTATCTGAATGAGAGTACCTTGCAGCTGTTGCTGTGTCTGGTGTGCCTGGAGATGGGTCTCGTGTGCATACACATGATCACGATGGGTCTGAAGCTCCTGATGAGTCGCCTGACTCAATCTTATCGAGTGAGAAGCCCTAGCCCTCGGAACGCATAGGCTCCTCCTCCACCATCCATTACTGTCTCATTGAGAGTCATTCCTATCCCCAAAAGCAAATCGACGTGCGGGGAGTCCCTATCGACTCGCTGAGATTATACGAGACTCTACTATCCTGAGCATCCTCTAGTAAAGCATACAAGTCCTGTGTATCATGCTCATGAAGCTCGGCAAGCTCTGTAACCCTAGTATTGACCTCTCCTAAGGTCACCGGTGCTATCTCAGGCACTGCCTTGCTGTGGATTCTACCCCTAGTTCCCTATTTCGTACCCAACATCTCTAATCCCCTGGTCGCCCTCTTCAGCATCTACTTGCTGAACAAACCATAGTCTAATCCCGGACCTCTGGAAGGTCTCAGCCAGTAGATACTCTCTCCAACCTTTATATAATCGGAGCCTAGAGTGGACAAACACAACCTCTTGAGGGAGCTGCTCAGACTCGTGAATGTCATCCCTACAGTCAACAGGTGGTAGTATGTATAGAGATGGTGGTAGTGGTGGTGATGGTAGTGCGGTAGTAACTGCATCAATAAGAGCCTGATTGGACGCTATCCTGAGTGTCTGAATTTGGGTTGGACACCCAGATGATGGTAGTAAAGGTGACGAAGGTGCAGGTGGGGCCATGCACCTAGCAAGGCGCTCCCCTGCAGAGGGTGGTGATAGTGGATGATAAGTGGTGATGGTGGTGGAGTATCATGGCTAGAAGTCTCTTCGACCTTATGCCTCTGGTGGAAAGGGATATGAAGTCTGAGTTCCGGGGACGGTTAATCCTTTAGTCCCAAATAGTATGTCAGTGGCAGGTTGGTGGTTTAACAGGTTCTGTTTCCTCAGATGGGTCTGCACCCCACAAAACAGGCTCATTCAACAGGTTACAAACATAGCAGAGTCGCCCGGAGCTAAGGGTGCTCATTCCTCATCCTCCTTTCATCATCCTCATCATCCCATCCTCCAAAACATTGGGTCATCCCTAGATGGACTCGCCTATCATCATCATCTCCATCATCTCCCCCGCCATTGGATAGTCAAACCGGGACCATCCTCTTTCTCATCATCCTGTACTCCTTGATCCTCTCGGGATCCGAACTCCATAACATATCGGGTTGACTCTGCAGGTGGGCGAATCAAACAGGAGGTATTGGCTGTCCTCAGCAGAAACTCATGCTCATCCTCCAATGTTTATATACCTCAGGAGTATATAGGCTTTATGGCACGTAGTCAGGATCATGTGCCTGTACGAACATAGGCTCACGCTCATCCTCGTCCTGAGGAACTAGCGGTGTATGTGGATCCTCTGGGCCTGGTATGTAATCTGGTGATGGTGGGGCTACTGGCTGTATCAGGAGTCTGTCATATCCTAATATGATGACTCGTGGGATGCCTCCCTCAGATATCTCCTCATCATCGGCTCCCCAGAAGGCTCTGCCAGGTTCAGAGTCGGTGTAGACAGAAGTGTATGTGACAGCTGATGAAGCAGAAGACATGACTGCTACAAAAGCAAAAATAACTTATATAAGTATTACGTATAACAAGAATATCTATATGATATGTCTATGAGGTTAATTAATAATGGACTTATAGTAATATACGTAATGTAGTTTATATACTCCTACATCACTCATGTAAGCACTTAGTAACTACTAATGCTAAAACAATGCATGCCATGTAAGCATATAGGTGCTAGATGTAAACAGGTAATGCATGTATGTCCCTCGCAAATCCCATTGGTGAAAACAGCGTTTGAAAATAGTTATAGTCCAGACAAAACTTTTGACCTAGTTCTCTATAACCTTGACTCTGATACCAATCTGTAACACCCTCAAATCTGGGTACGCAACAGAATGTTGAATATCCGAGGGCTTTACTTCATGGATCAATAGCACAAGATCTGAGAACGACTACTAAATGAGTCGTTTGAAAAAGATACATTGGATTAACAAAATACTTGTTTGTTACATAAGCCTATGGCTTCAAATTGTTCAACAATATAAATAAAAATTCCGGTTTATAACAATTGTCCCCATAATGTAATAAGACCCCAAATCTTAAGTGTTGACTCTTCAATTATTGACTTCCAATGTATCATCGCACCTCGTGCCTTATTGACCTGAAAACATGCTTAAAACGTCAACATAAAGTTGGTGAAATTCAAAGGTTATGTAATCTATAGTAGGACCGCAGATTTCAAATGTGTATGATTTAGCAAACACATGCAAAATCATAAAGTAATTACGTTTCCAAGCTTCATGACAATGAAGCTTCGACATGTATGTAATGCAATATATTGCCAATGAATGCCCGGTGCAATGTATGTTTTATACCCGAAACATCCAAATCCAAATGGATACGTTCGGTACTTAGTAACTAGCCTAATCACCCGAATGGGGATTGTCAATCCCAAATAGATCTATCTATAACATTCGAGCTCACAATCCAGTAATTGACAGTTCATGATAAAGGGCTCAGAGGGTTATCGCTACTTAGGCAAACACGTAATTATTGTATAAAATGTACACTTGCGTCAAATTTGTATAACAAAGCTTGTTCTCACCCCAAGGATGTAAATCATTTAAATAATTGTAAAACATGGGGCTATGAACTCACCTAAGTGAATAGTCCTCTGGAAATGAAAATAGATATCCAAGTATGTATCACGCCGTCAAATACCTAAGTAAATACGAACAGTCTTAGTCTACGAATTTAGGCTAATGACTCAATGTATAAACTACAATAAATTGCTAGTTTATATATACTGTTATCACTTGTGTGGTGGTGTACGTGTTTAATGTATTTGAAATTGTTTGATGGCTCTTAGGAAACGTATATACCTTGCTAATAAATATTCTTATTTATTAAGTCGTTATTCAAAACTGAATAACACCCGAGTATATTATAGTCCGCCCGACTAGTTAAGTGTTTAAATAATTTACTTTTGTTTACAAAATACGCGTGAGTTTCAATACAACACAGCCTTTAGGTTTATAATTTTGCTTTATTTACATTTTAAACCCTTTAGTTTCAATAATTACTCTTTTAGTCCTTCCACTTTACAAAGTTGTAATTTAAGTCCTTATAGTTTCATATCAGCCCCCTTAACTTTCAGAATATTCAAAACAGCCCCTAGACTTATTAAAGTCTAAAAATGACAGTTTTAGTCCCTCTAGTTTGTAATTTACACTTTTAGTCCTTTAACTTTACCAAAATTGCATTTTAAGTCCAATTAAGTTCTAACAAGTGACATTATGTTTAATTAAGTCCAAATAAGCCATATAAGTTGCCCTAGCTTATAAATAAGCTTTAACGAGCTTATTTTGGCTTAATGGGCCTTATTGGGGCCATTATAGTCCGTTAAGTGTTCTAAGGGTCCATTTAAGTTTTAAATAAGCACAAATGCCATTCGTTATGCATATTTAAGTTTTGTTTAAGCTGACAATAAGCTAGGGAATGCTTTTTTTGGA
Organism: Tanacetum coccineum; assembly: GCA_026074375.1. Lineage (NCBI taxonomy): Eukaryota > Viridiplantae > Streptophyta > Magnoliopsida > Asterales > Asteraceae > Tanacetum > Tanacetum coccineum. The sequence continues at coordinate 44,930 of BQNB010001393.1, read as the reverse complement.
GCTTATCGTGCGTCATTGGGCTGCGATGCCCAATAACTCGAACCCACAATACACATTAAAGTTTTTCTTGCATTTTACTTACTTCTAAACTTGTTAAACTTTCTAAAATTGCACAAATCAAATTGGCTTATTAATAAGCTTGGTTGAGCTTATTTGAGTCTATTGGGCTCATGGCCCATCACCTTTCTCTGAGAGTTAATACCCAAGGTCAATTAAGGTTTTATTAGTGATTCAACTTATTTTTCCTGTCTTAAATAGCTTTTAGGTCTGCTCTCACTGTTCCGCTTATCAAATAAGCAATTAGGTACCGCGTGATTGGGGCCGTATGGGCTCGATACAAGCTGTAAAGGGTTTAGGGGTTCGGGCTTATTCATTTTGTGTAATTAGATTCTTAAGTTATACAAGCTTTTAAGCTGTTTAAGCTACTAATATAGCCGTTGGGAGATTTTTTGTGCTTCGGGGTTTCGTGGGTTCAGAAAATGGGCTAATAAGCCCAATCAAAGTTCAGGTTGGTTTTATAACGTACCAAGGGTCTATGTTAGTAGCTATAAGCTCATTAGTCTCCTAATAAGCTCGTAGAGCTTATTACCACTTCGTGGGCCTCATAGTTGGGCCGGTTGGGCCTGTTTGGTTTTTAGGGGTTTGTCGTGGCCCTTTAGGGCTCTAGCTGTATGTTTGCTAGTTTATAAGTTTTTAGCCCCTTTACTAAATCGATTAGCTATAAAGAGCTTTACTAATCTGTCGTGGGCCCCCACTATACGGATGTTTGGGCCTTGTTGGCCCGTGTGGGACTGCGTGGTTCAACTAAGCCATTAGTGGCCCAATTATGGGTTCTCGTATCTCTTAAGACTCGGTAACGAGCTTGTAAAACAATTGGGGCTTATTTAGCATACATAAGGTCGTGTTCGCTACATGCACTTGCTAGATAAGGTTGCTTACACTTAGTCTTCATGTCGTGTTTACAAGAAAAGTTTACGCATAGATTATTTAATATTTGCGTATATGGGTAAAGGTTCGCGTTGGTGCCCAAGCCTTCATGTAGACGAATCATTTAAGTCCTTGTTGTAGTTAAATCCCTTTGTACATGCGTTTTATTAGTTTCTTGCACCATACAAGTATTATAAGAGTACGTATAAGTGTGTTATCACGCATGGGTTTGCGTTAGTGAGTTTATTTACATGCTAACGTGACACACGGCTAGCAAAACAAAGAAAGAAATGTATGATATGAATACGTATAAGAGTTGTACGCGACTTACAATGAGTCCTAGTGGCGTGATCGCGTATTGGAACGAGTAAAGTGCTAACCCAACGTATACCCGATTAAATTAACCTAATGTACGCCAACTCTTGGCTTGTGTACCTTCTTATGACCTTGAATGAGTGCTCTAGTATTGTGTGTGTGTGCGAATAAGATCGAAGAGGGTGTTTGGTCGCGGTTTGAGACTCGAACACAAGAAACAATTATGTGTGTAATTGTTTTAGCTTAGAGAGAGGATATAAGAGTTTGGAAATGTGTTAAATGAGCTAGTGAATGTTTATTTTTGGATAAGAGCTTTGTTAACTCTCTTGGTTTCACAAACAACCCAAAAAAACCAAATTTGTGCCCTAGGAGGTGGTTTTTGAAGTTTTCTAGTTACTACACCTTGTTTTGTTAAACCACACAAGTACAATCTTTAATTACTTGCATGATGTACAAGATTTACCTAAGATCATACAAATCTTATGGATTTGTGTGTGTTTGTTGCTTAGCCGTGGCCTAAGGGGCAAAAGAAGGGTTCATTGGTTATTATCCAATGTGTAATAGATTTGTGGAGACATTAAGGACACATCTTAATTAACTAGAGGATGTAACAAGTACTTAGGAGTAGCAAAAGAAGAAAGATTTCTAGTTTGTTTATGTGTGCATATGTGTATAACGGCCCATTGTGGGTTTATATATACAAAATTGATTTATTTTTGTGTTAAGGTAGTAAAAGTGGGTATTGGTTTGAGTCTAGGTAAGTCTGGGTATTTCCGGGGTGTGTCCAAATGTATTTTATTTGCGAAACGTAACCCTTTTACGTGACCAATAAAAATAAAATACGCAAAGTACATAATTATCTTTTTAATAATTATTTCTTACTTGGTTGATGTAAACCTTAATTTATTTGATGACCGTTTACATTAAATGGTTATTTCTAAGTTACGCGATTTAGTACAAAAGAAAATTAAAAGTAAACGCGTATCGAACTAAAATAAATAGTGACTAATAATAGGAGTCGTAAAATGACCTGAAATTAAGAAATGTTACAACCACCACTTCATTTTAGACATGCATTACAATCAAACTATACCATATTAATCCTTGTATCAAGAGCTACATTTCCCACAAAAGAAACCTTACATGCACTAAGTATTTTAGAAGCTGGTGTTTTTGGTTGATTCTTTCGTTATTTCGTGTATAAAGGAGTGTTCAAGGGTGTTAGATTAGTGTTATTTTGGTGTTGGTTGCTTGGGAAAAGGTTTGTTTGCTTGGTTTGCTTGCTCGTCCGATTTCAAAAGGAAGGGGGAAACAAAAATCAAACTTTGTTCTAGCTTTGTGAGCACTTATTTATGTTTATGTATTGATTTAATTAGATGTTATTACATGTATATGATTTTTGTTAGATGATTCAAGTGCAAAATTGATTTGAAAGTATTTTGAGTATGAACATGTGTTTGATAGTTTTGGTACATGTTTTTAGGCTAGTTAAACATGTTGGGATAGTTAGATTTTGCTAAAAATGAGTTTTGGTATGACTTTGGGTTGACCAAGTTTGACCAGAAAGTTTGACTTGACCATATCGTGTCGAGAAATTTTTGAAATCTAAATTAGGCTATTGAATATGATAAAGGATGTTCTAAGGTTCATTTTGATATAAGGTGGGTCTTGTAACTCCTAAAAACGAACGTTTTACGGCCGAGTCAAGTTTGGGTATTTTTTGGGTAAAAAGTCAACTACGAACTTTGACTTTTAAAAGTCAAACTTGAGTAAACTTTTAAATGAAGTCTATAATAAACAAAGGGTTACTAATGTTAGTTCATTGATAACGCAATATGAAGTTCGGATTATATTATCATTACTTTCAACGACAAACTTTCTTAAAAATGGAAACTCTTAATGGGAAAAACGTAGTAGTAATATAAAGAACGTAAATGGGAATGTTTCTGGCGTCGCATTAGAGATTATAGTATATAATTGTATATTCGTAATAGTAATATGTATGTATGCAGTTTGTAATATATGATCTATTTACTTGTAGTACACTGCCGCCCATATAGTATTATAATGGTCGCGTGTTTAAGACGGGGGAAAAAACATATAGGGGGGCCCCCCCAAAAAAAAAAATGAGGGGTGGGGTTTTTTTTTCACGTTTGTTGAGTTGGACTGATTGATCTTTTGCTTAAAGGTGTTGTTTATAGCCCTCGCATTTAAATTATTTTAAGTGTTTTTTAAACCCACAAGGGAGATAACATGTTTTGTTTTATAATTGAACTCTTATGGATTTTATGGTATGCTGGACCCGATTATGAGATTGTTTCCGCATAAGTTGCTATTGTCGAAGTCCCTTATTTCATGAACCGTTAATTGCCTTGTGAGGTAAACGCTAATGCATTAAATAGATCTATTAGGTTTGACAACCCTGTCGGGGTCTTTGAGTCCTTGTGAACTACCGCTACCTGGTCAATACGGACATTTTGTATTTAGAAATTAGTAGATATATGACAATTATATATTGTTTTGGGACACCTTAACATATGAAATGCCATATGTATTGTTAACGTTCGGTGTCATGAGCTTTTTGCGTAAAAGAAAAGAAGCTGCTATACATTGCATTTGTTGCTTTGTTTTCCCGAGAACTAATTATGTGTTCAAAGATGATTGTTATAATTATTTTAAACTCTATGAATTTCACTCAACTTTGTTGTTGACATTTTAAACATGTTTTATCGCAGGTAACCAAGGACGAAGGCAACGATGGAGTGGAGGTGTCATGCGTGTGATGGATTTCATGGAAAGACTACTTGTGTGTTCCGGTCTTTCAAAAACAATATCCTAATTTATGTTAAAACAATGTCTTTTATTTGAAACAATTGTCTTTCAAATGTTGTATGGTTGTGGTTGTGATTATGTGGGGACCGAAACACATTTTAACTCTGAATAATAATGGAACACATGTTTGTTAAAACGTCTCATTTGGGTCGTTTTCTATTATCTTAGTGAATGGTGCTATTTAGTAACGCCCAATTGCTAATTCCGCTCCGCAATCCGATGCCCTTTGAGGCGGGTGTTACAGATTGGTATCAGAGCGAGGTTGCCATTTATTTTTGGCACACACGATGGAAAACAAGTCGAAGGAGAAGAAACATTGGAAGCTGGTGCATGTAAATTCGTGATTGTCTGAGGTGTTTCCTGGGAGTTGCAGGACTACCGCCGCCGAGGCAAGTAGAATTTCAAATTGATCTAGTACCGGGGGCTGCACCTGTTGCACGTACACCGTATAGATTGGCACCGTCTGAGATGAAAGAGTTGTTGGTACAATTGCAAGAGCTGTTGGAGAAAGGATTTATTCGTCCGAGTTCATCACCGTAGGGAGCACCGGTTTTGTTTGTGAAAAAGAAAGATGGATCTTTTAGGATGTGTATAGATTATCGCGAGTTGAACAAGTTGATTGTCAAGAATCGTTATCCTCTTGTGAGAATCAATGATTTGTTTGATCAACTGCAAGGTTCGAGCGTATATTCTAAGATCGATCTGCGATCAGGATATCACCAGTTACGCATTAAAGAGGAAGACATTCTAATTACTGCATTTAGAACTCGGTATGGTCACTTTGAGTTCCAAGTAATGTCGTTTAGATTGACTAATGCGCCTGCTGTGTTTATGGACTTGGTGAACTGAGTATGTAAGCCATATCTTGATAGGTTCATCATTGTGTTCATCGATGATATTTTGGTTTATTCCAAGGACGAAAAAGAGCATGGAAAGCATTTGAAGATTATTTTGGAGTTGCTTAAGAAAGAAAGATTGTACACCAAGTTCTATAAGTGTGATTTTTGGCTAGATTCGGTACAATTTTTGGGTTATGTGATTGATCGAAATGGTGTTCATGTTGATCCTGCCAAGATCGAAGCCATTAAGAGTTGGGCTGCACCAACGACGCCAACAGAGGTGAGGAAATTTCTTGGATTGGCTGGGTACTATATGAGGTTCATTGAAGGTTTTTCTTTGATTTCTAAGCCACTGACTAAGTTGACTTAGAAAAATAATAAATACGGGTGGGGAAAAGAAGAAGAAGATGCTTTTCAGACGTTAAAGCAGAAGTTGTGTAGTGCACCGATCTTAGCATTGCCCGAAGGAACGAAAGATTTTGTGGTGTATTGTGACGCATCTCTGAAGGGTTATGGAGCCGTGTTGATGCAAGGAGAGAAGGTGATAGCGTATGCTTCTAGAAAACTGAAGGTCCATGAAGGGAATTACAATACTCACAATTTGGAGTTAGGAGCCGTTGTTTTCGCTCTTAGATTATGGAGACATTATTTGTATGGAATGAAGTATGTGGTTTTCACTGATCACAAGAGCCTACTATATATTCTGAATCAGAAAGAGTTGAACTTGAGACAACGAAGATGGATCGAGTTATTGAGTGATTATGATTGTGAAATTCAGTATCATCCTGGAAAAGTGAATGTTGTGGCTGACGCCTTAAGCTGAAAAGAAAGGGATAAGCCATTACGTGTTCGAGCTTTGATGATGACTGTTCACAATAATCTACCCAAGCAGATACGTAAAGCTTAGAAGAAAGCGATGAAAAGGAAGAATGTAAGGGCAGAAAATTTAGGGAGATTGATTAAGCCAATATTCGAGTTTTGCCCTAATGGAACACGTTGTTTTGGAAATCGTGTTTGGTTACCGCAATTCGGTGGATTGAGGGATTTGGTTATGCATGAGTCGCATAAGGATCAAGTATTCTATCCATCCGGGATTCGGACATGAATGTATATCAAGACTTGAAGCTGTTGTATTGGCGGCCGAACATGAAAGCGAATATTACTACGTATGTTAGTAAATGTCTAACTTGTGCTAAGGTCAAAGCTGAGCATCAGAAACCGTTTGGATTGTTGCAACAACCTTAAGATTACCGTTGGAAGTGTGGGAAAGGTGAATTACTATGGATTTTGTGAGTGGGTTTGCCACAAGAATAGCGAGTGGGTATGGTACGATATGGGTTGTTGTCGATGACGACTGACCAAATCAACAACTTTTTCCTACCAATGAAGAAAATGGATAGTATGGAGAAACTCACACGACTGTATTTGAAGGAGATAGTGTGTAGGCATTTCGATCATTTCGGATCGATATTGCCATTTTAAGTCTAATTTATGGAGATCACTTCAGAAAGCGTTGGGGACGAATTTGGATATGAGTACCGCTTACCGCCCTCAAACGGATGGTCAAAGTGAAAGGACTATAGTCACTATACAAATGCTGGAAGATATGTTGCGTGCCTGTGTGATTGACTTTGGAAGTAGTTGGGATCGCCATTTTCCATTGGTCGAGTTCTCATATAACAATAGTTATCACGCAAGTATTAAGGCTGACCATTGAAGCTTGGTATGGACAGAAATTTAGGGAGTCACTTGTATTGTTGGAGTGAAGGTTTGGGATAGCCATGTGTAAACTCATAGTCCAAAATTGATCCGATGATATGACCTTGAGAAGCTCTGTACGATAAGTACCGTTTGTTTAGCTTGCACGTAGTCGCCAGAAGAGTTATACATATAAGAGAGCTAAGCCGTTAGAATTTGAAGTTGGTGATAAGGTACTGCTTAAGGTATCGCCATGGAAGGGCGCTGTACGTTTTAGAAAGCACGAGAAGTTAAGTCTACGTTACATTGGGCCATTCAAGATTCTAGCTAGAGTGGGTCCTGTAGCTTACACGTTGGAGTTGCCTGAAGAGTTGAAAGGGATTCATAGTACTTTTCATGTTACGAATCTCAAGAAGTGTTTAGCGAAAGGCGATATTGTTGTTCCGATGGATGAGATTCAACTTGATGATAAGTTGCATATGATTGAAGGAGGCAGTAGGGGAAGTTGTTGATATAGGAAAGTTAAGCAACTTAAGCAAAGTAGGATACCTATCGTTAAAGTTTGTTGGAATTCGCAAAGAGGTCCATAATTTACTTGGGAACATAAGGATCAGATTAAGAAAAAGTACCCTCATCTCTTTACAAGTAAGGACGAAATGAAGAAAGTGGATAAGTCGAGCTGAGCACCGGGACGACGCTCCCTAAAGGAGGGGAGAATGTAACAACCCGAGTTTCAAGTTAACGTCTATCCCTAGCTAAGATAGTTATTTTAGTTACGTAAATAGTTATAGTTGTTTATACTATGTGAGGTTTGATAGAAATTTCCTTTGGTGAGGTAATTTCAATCCACGGTTAAATTTTTATTTGTTTTTAGCGTCTAAGAAAGTCAGAAAAATTTATATTATTGCTCCGAGAGCGTGGTTATGTTATTTTTGTATTTTTCGATGTTTCCCCGAGTTTTTGTAAAAACGTGTTTGACGCTATATATATGTACTATATAGGTCGCAGTTGAGACGTGAAGTTTATTGCGCTTGTCGATAGATTGATTGATTTGGATCATTTGCTTAAGGTGAGTTCATAGCCTCACATTAAATTCTTTTAAATGTTTTAAACCCGCGAGGGGGATACATGTTTGTTTTATAAATCGAACACATATGATTTTATGGTATGCTAGACCCGATTATGAGATTGTTTTCGCATAAGTTGCTATTGTCGAAGTCCCTTATTTCATGAACCATTAATTGCCTTGTTTTGAGTTGAACACTAATGCATTAAATAGATCTATTGGATTTGACAACCCTGTCCGGGGTTTGAATCCTTGTGACCACCCTGTCAAACGGACATTTTGTTATTAGAAATATATTAGGTATATGACAATAATACCTTGTTTGGGGCACCTTTTAGCATATGAAATGACATATGTTTTGTTAACGTTCGGTGTCATGAGCTTATTACGTGAAAGAAAAGAAGTTGCTATACATTGCATTTGTTGCTTTGTTTTCCCGAGAACTAATAATGTGTTCAAAGGTTTTTACTTATTGATTTATTTAAACTCTATTAATTTCACTCAACTTTGTTGTTGACGTTTTAAACATGTTTTATCCCATGTAACCAAGGCTGAAGGCAACGATGGCGTGGAGGTTTCGTGCGTGTGTTGATGGATTTATGGAAAGACTGCTTGTGTGTTCCGGTCTTTCAAAAACAATATCTAATGTTGTGTCTAAAACAATATCTTTTATTTGAAAACAATTTGTTTTTCATGGTTTGTAATAGACGGTGGTTACAATTCTGTGGGACCTAACACACTTTTATCTCTGAAAAATTATGGAACACATGTTTGGTAAACATCTTATTTGAGTCGTTTTCTATTATCGTGGTGATGGGTGCTATTTAGTAACACAAAATTGCTAATTTCCGCTGCGCAATCTGATGCCCCTCGCGGCGGGTGCTACACAAAGAAACTAGAATAATCAGAAGTCCCAACAGCTAGGAAGTGAATTTGTGATGTACAATAAAGCTTGTTTTGTCTGTGGAAGTTTTGACCATGTGCAGGCTAACTGCAATTGCCATCAAAGGGAAAGGGTGGTATCTGGGAATAATTATACAAGGGTGAATTACAATTATTATGCTAAAATGGCTCACCCTAGTACTCACAGGAACATGGTTCCAAGAGCAGTTTTAATGAAAACTGGCCTAAGATCACTTAATACTGTTAGGCCTGTTAATACTGCTCATCCCAAAACTACAGTTTATAGTGCTAGACCAATGTCACATTTTTCTAAATCAGCACAATCAACTGTAAAGAAGCCCTGTCAAATAAGAACAACATTAACTAACAAAAATTTTAGCCAAAAAGTTAATACTGCTAAGGGAAAATTTTATACTGCTAGGCCAAAAGCAGTTAATACTGTTAGGCCAAATTTAGCAGTAGTTAATGTTGTGAGGGCAAATTAAGGTTATGGCAATTAAGGCCTTAAGCATGTTGGGTTTGGAGACCTACCAAACTTGATAGTGCATCAATTACTTTGAAGAGACATAATTATGTTGATGCACGAGGCAGATCCAAGTCAGTGATGGCTTGGGTCCCTAAAGGAAACTAATTTCCTTATTTTTATGTGCAGGGTCATCCACAAAAAGAAGATCAAGGCTATGTTGATAGTGGATGCTCAAGGCACATGACAAGAACATTTCCTAATCTTCTCGAGACTTCAAGGAAATTTGATGGAGGATATTGTTACCTTTGGGTAAGAGCCCAAAGGAGGGAAATTAACTGAAAAGGAACTCTTAAAACTGGTAAAGGCTTGATTTTGAGGATGTGTACATGTATCTTAAGGAGATATATTTACCTGTTTTAGTGTTTCATAAGATGTGTGACAAAAAAATAGTGTTCTTTTTACTGACACTGGATGTTTTGTTCTGTCTCCTAACTTTAAGTTAACTGATAAAAGTCAGGTTTTACTTAAAGTTTCCAGAAAGAACAATATGTACAGTGTTGATATGAAGAATATTGTTCCTAAAGAGTGTTTAACTTGTCTTGTTGCAAAGGCCACACTTAATGAATCAATGCTATGGCATATGAGGCTAGGTCATGTAAATTTTAAAACTATTAATAAACTTGTTAAGGAAAATCTCCTGGTGAGAGGTTTACCTACAAAACGTTTTGAAAATGACCAAACTTATGTTGCTTGCCTTAAGGGAAAGCAACAACAAAGCCCTCTGAGTAAGTCCAAGATTCAGAATTCCTATTACTCAGCCACTTATACATGTTGCAATTTGACATGTTTGGTCCAACTTTTATGAGCAGCTTAATGAATAAAAAATATTGTCTAGTTGTCAATGATGATTATAACAGATTATAGCAGATTTACTTGGGTTTTTTAGCAACTAAGGATGAGACTAGTGGCATTCTTAAGAGCTTTATAACTGAGATAGAAAATCTAGTTGATAAGAAAGTAAAGATAATCAGATGTGACAATGGAACAGAGTTCAAGAATAAAGTTATGAGTGAGTTTTGTGAACAGAAAGGCATTAAGAGGGAATTTAGTATAGCTAGAACTCCTCAGCAAAATGGTGTTGCTGAGAGGAGAAATAGGACACTAATTGAGGCTGCTAGAACCATGTTAGCTGACTCTAAGTTACCTACTACATTTTGGGCTGAAGCAGTTAATACTGCTTGCTATGTGCAGAATAGGGTATTAGTAGTTAAGCCTCATAACAAGACCCCTTATGAACTGTTTAGAGGTAGAACACCTGCTCTAAGCTTCATGAGACCATTTGGGTGTCACATGTTACCATTCTTAATACCTTAGATTATTTAGGTAAGTTTGGATAAAAATCAGATGAAGTGGAATCTTTGTTGGATACTCATATGAATAGTAGGCTATTTTAGTGGTAAACAAACACCAAAACTAGAAGTAGAAGAAAACTTGCATATTAGGTTCTTAGAGGATAAGCCTATTATTGCAGGTGATGGACCAAAGTGGCTGTTTGATATTGATGTTCTAACAAAATCAATGAATTATGTTGCCAGTTGTTGCATGTACAAACTCTAATATCTTGATGAGGTACATAAGAAAAGTATGGTACAGGGTCATTCTAGCAAGGAGATAGGATCTAGCCAAGACTACATATTGATGCCACTGTGGAAAGATGGTTCACTATTTGATTCTTCTTTAAAGAATGCTAGTAATGATGAACCACAACCTTCTAGTGATTCTGGAAAGAAGGATGCTAAAGGTGTATGTAAAGAAAATGGAATTGCCGATCAAGAGAAATCTAAAAACAGTACTCAAGATGTTAATACTACTGGGCCAAGTATTAATACTGAACCAGACATGTTTTCTTTGGGAGATAATGCTACAGCCACACATGCTAATTTCTTTGGTGATGAAACAAAAGTAGACATGAGCAACATTACTACCACATATCCAGTTCCTTCTACTCTAAATATAAGAATCCATAAAGATCATTCACTTGATTATGTGATTGGTGATGTACAGTCTGGTGTACTGACAAGGAGAATGACAAAGACTACTAATAAACAAGGGTTTATTAGTGCTGTTAATGAAGGCAAAACTCATGAAGACCTTTATACTTGTCTGTTTGCTTGTTTCCTATCCCAGGAAGAGCCCAAAAAGGTAATCCAAGCATTAAAAGATCCAAGCTAGATAGAAGCTATGCAAGAAGAGCTTCTGTAGTTCAAGTTACAACAGGTTTGGACCTTGGTGGATTTACCACATGGCAAAAGAGCCATTGGTACTAAATGGGTGTACAGGAACAAGAAAGATGAAAGAGGTATTGTGATTAGAAACAAGGCAAGGCTAGTTGCACAGGGTTACACTCAAGAAGAGGGAATAGATTATGATGAGGTTTTTGCTCCAGTTGCTAGGATTAAAGCAATTAGGCTATTCTTAGCCTATGCCTCATTCAAAGACTTTGTAGTATACCAGATGGATGTGAAGAGTGCATTTTTGTATGGCAAGATTGAAGAGGAAGTTTATGTCTATCAACCTCCATGGTTTGAAGATCCAGAGTTCCCTGACAGAGTTTATAAGGTAGAAAAGGCATTATATGGTCTACATCAAGCTCCCAGAGCTTGGTATGAGACTTTATCTACCTATTTATTAGATAATGAATTTTAGAGAGGTCAGATAGATAAGACTTTGTTCATTAAAAGAGTCAAAAGTGATATTCTACAAGTTCAAGTATATGTTGATGATATCATTTTTGGATCTACTAAAAAGGAGTTATGCACTGAGTTTGAGAAATTGATGCACAAGAAGTTCTAAATGAGTTCTATGGGTGAGCTCACTTTCGTTTTAGGACTACAAGTGACACAGAAAGATGATGGGATTTTCTTCAGTCAAGATAAGTATGTGGATGAAATTTTAAAGAAGTTTGGTTTTTCAACTGTGAAAACAGCAAGTACACCTATGGAGACTTCAAAGCCTTTGATGAAAGATGAAAATGTTAAAGATGTTGATGTTCACTTATATAGATCAATGATTGGCTCATTGATGTATTTAACATCTTTAAGGCCTGATATAATGTTTGATGTATGTGTTTGTGCAAGATTCCAAGTCACACCTAAAGTTTCACATCTTCATGCTGTAAAAAGAATCTTTAGATACTTGAAAGGTCAACCTAAATTAGGTCTTTGGTATCCTAAAGACTCACCATTTGATTTGGAAGCTTATACTAACACTGACTATGCTGGTGCAAGTTTAGACAGGAAATCCACAATAGGAGGTTGTTAATTTCTTGGGAGCAGATTGATTTCATGGCAATGCAAGAAGCAAACTGTAGGTGCCAACTCTACTACTAAAGCAGAATGTTGTAGATTTGCTCATAAAAGCATTTAATGTTAGCAGATTTCAATATCTGATTGCAAGTATTGGAATGCTTAACCTCTGAAGTATTGATTAAGTGGAGGTTAATTCTATTAATATGTAGCGGATTTTGCACAAATAATGCTTGAAATGGAATGGAACAGTAGCTAATGATGGAATTCAAGCTAGTGTTGTGGGCCTAACTTATTACTGGTAAGAATAATTAGTTCTGCTATTATAATTAATACTGTGAGCATTAAGAGAAAGCAAAAACAAATAGAGAGAAAAAGTGAGCTTAAAAGAATTGAGAGAAATCAAAAACAAATAGAGAAAATTGTAAGCAAAAAGAAATGAGAGATGTAGCGAATTCAAAAATAGAAAGACAGATCTGTTAAACAAAAACAGATAGAGTGATTCAGTGAGAAAAAGAATTGAGAGATAAAGTGAGAATAAAAACCGAAAAAGATTGTGAGAATCAAAATTGATGATAGAAATGCTTTTTGGAACGAAATTAAGGTTAAAACTAGTAACTCAAAAGTTAATGCTGTTGTGTAATACTTAGTATTGTTGGGCAAAAGTTAGTACTGCTAGGCAAAAGTTAGTGCTGCTAGGCTACTTACTACTGCTAGGTTATCGTTAGACTGCTGAGGGTATTCTTTGACTATAAAACGGAAACTTCATGTATAGGTTTCCTTTATTATCTATTTAAGCGCATACGATCACACCATATTCGTTATTAATCCTTTTAATACTCTCTCAATTATAAACCCAACCACAATTTCATCATCGACTTCCACAATTATCATCAATAGAGGCTTTAAAATTTGCTAATTCACGTAACATGATTGCTTACTTGACAAAATCCACAGAGAATGTTGATTTTGACGAGATAGTGAATTTCTGACTGCTAGCCCTATTAGATATTCCTTAACTATAAGTCCAACTATTTATGTGTCTTATATTAAGCAGTTTTGGTCTACTGTAAAGATCAAAACAATCAATAATCAAACACAACTACATACCAAAGTTAATGGCAAGACAATAGTAATAACAAAATCATCTCTGAGGAGAGATCTTCACTTTGATGATGAGGATGGTATTACTTATCTAACAAACACTGAGATTTTTGAAAACCTTTAATTGATGGGATATGAAAAAATTTCTAATAAACTTACTTTTCAAAAATCTTTCTTTTTCCCTCAATGGGAGTATCTCATTCATACCATCTTATAATGTTTAAGTTCTAAATCAACTGCTTGGAATGAATTTGGTACTGATATAGCATCAGCAGTTATATGTTTGGCTAAGAATCAAAAATTTAATTTTTCTAAATTGATTTTTGATGGTATGTTGAGAAACTTGGATCCTAATTCTAAAAAAAATTAATGTATCTAAGGTTTTTAAAACTGTTTTTGAAAAATCAAATTGAAAATCTTGAAGCAATTTTTAATGATGAATATGATATACTTTCTCATACTAAAAAGGTTTTTGCAAACATGAGAAGGCAAGGAAAAGATTTTTTAGGGACAGTTACACCATTGTTTCCATCTATGCCAGCATTACAAGCAGTGGAGGGTGAAGGTTTAAGACAACCCTCTGAACCTCAACACACACCTACTACTACTTCACCATCTCATGTTGTACAAATCCCTACTGTTGCATCATCATCACACCCCAAAAAGACCCACAAACATAGGAAAACCAAAAGAAAGGCCATTGAGATATCTTAGTCTAGTGGACCTACTACCCTTGTAGCAGATGAAACTATCCATGAGGAGAGGGGAGACAGTGTGGAAAGGGCTGCCACTACTGCTGCTAGCTTAGATGTAGAGCATGACAGTGGTAACATAATTTGGACCTAATCCATGGCAACACTTAATAAGCCTATTCCTTAGGGAACTAGTTCAAGTAGTGGTCCCAAGCACCAAGATACCATATTGGGGGACAGGCCTGCTCAAACTAGGTTTGAGAGGTTGTCTAAACAGTCCAATGATCTACCTCTCTTAAGAGTTAACACACTTGGAAGTGGGGAGGACAGTATGAAACTAAATAAATTAATGGAAATTTATACAAGATTGTCTAAAAGGGTTCTTGCCTTGGAGAATATCAAGACTGCTCAGAATTTGGAAATTATTAATCTAAAGAAGAGAGTCAAGAAGTTAGGAAAGAAGAAAAAGGCAAGAACTCCACAACTCAAGAGAAGGTTATTCAAAGTCAGGATAGAGTCTTCTACTAAAAATAGTTTAGGTGATCATGAGGATGCATCCAAACAGGGGAGGAATGGAATTGATCAAGATGAAGAGATTTCATAGTTTCAAGAGGATGCAGAGACTTAGTGGAGGTATGGTCATGATTTTGATGTTAATACTGCTAGTGCATCAATTACAACTGCTAGTATTAATATTACTACTGTTGAACCTATTACTACTGCCAGTGCACCAGTTACTACTGCTGGTGTATCTGTTAGTACTGCTGAACTAAGTACTCCTTCTACAACAACATTCTTATTGAAGATGAAGATCTCACAATTGCTTAGACTCTTATGAAAATGAGAATTGTGAAATCCAAAGAAAAATCAAAGGAGAAAGTATCTAGGGAAACTACTATAAGACTAACAAGAGGAGTGATTATGAAAGAAACTAGTGAAACTGTTACAAGACCAATAGTACCACCTCAACAACAACTTGATCCTAAAGAAAAAGGAAAAGGTATCATGTAGGAGCCTGAGAAACCAGTAAAAGTGAAAGGCAAAGATCAAATTGCATTTAATGAGGAAGTTGCTCGAAGATTGGAAGCTCATATGCAAGCTGAATATAAAGAAGAAGAAAGGGTTGCAAGACAAAGAGAAGAAGAGGATAACTTAATTTCATGTGATAATACTCAAGCTATGATGGAGGCAGATTATGAGTTAGCTCAGAGACTACAAGCAGAAGAACAGGGAGAGTTGACCATTGAAGAAAGATCAAAACTGTTTATAGAGCTCATGGACAAAAAGAATAAGCACTTTGCAAAGCTTAGAGTTGAAGAGATCAGAAGAAAACCACCAACTAAAGCCCAAAAGAGGAATTAAATGTGTACTTATTTGAAATATATGGCTAATTACAAGCATAGTCAGTTGAAGAACAAAAGTTTTGAAGAAATTCAGATGTTATTTGACAATACTATAAAGTGGGTAGATTCATTTGTTCCTATGGATTCAGAGGTTGTGGAAGGAAGTAAAAGCCAGGCAGAAGGAAGTAAGAAGAGAACAAGAAAAGAACTTGATGAAGAAAGTGTCAAGAGACAAAAGCTAGAGGATGATGCTGAGAAGGCAGAGCTTAAAGCTTGTTTGGAGATAGTTCCAGGTGATGTTGTCACTATTGAATCTTTAGCTACAAAATATCCAATAGTTGACTAGAAGACACACATTCTAGCAGAAGACAAGATGTATTATCAAATCATCAGAGTTGATGGAAGTGCTAAATTTTACAAGATATTTAGTGCAATGCTTGATGATTTTAACAGACAAGATGTGTTAGATCTATACAGGTTGGTAAAGGAAAGATTTAAGACAACAAGCCCAGAAGGATATAACAGATTGCTTTGGGGAGATCTAATTACTTTATTTGAACTAAGTGAGGAAGATGAAATCTGGAAAGCTCAACAGGACTACACATTGATAAGCTGGAGGTTATATAATTCATGTGGAGTTCATTTACTATTGATGGATACTAGAATTACTATTCACATTATGGTTGAAAAGAAATATCCTATTATACAAGAAATGCTTTCAAGAATGTTGAGTGGGGAGCTAGAAGTTGATCATGAGTGTGAAATGGCTTATGAGCTTCTTAGATTTACCAAGTCACAGTACAAGAAGTAAAGAGATGTTTGAATACATCCTCCTGATGAAGATAAAGCTTTTAATCAAGAAACTTAAAGATTCAAAAGGTGAACATCAAGTTTAGGGGAGGATTGTTGAGATTAAAAGACATCTGAGTGTTGTTGAAATTACAGTTGTTGGTTATATTTCTACTGCTGATGAAGTTCAGAGAAAATATTCTAAGTTATTACTACTGCTAGTTGTAAAGTTACTACTGCTAGTATTAGTTACTACTGCTAGAAGAGTTTCTGCTGTTAGAGTTTAGTTAGTACTGTTAGTTTGTTTTAGTACTGCTAAAGTGATATGTATTAGATATTTTAGAAAAAGATATGTATGTATAGATAACGTGTTTTAAGCCCATTAGGGTTCCTTGGTGTATAAAAGGAGACCCTAGGGCATGTAGTTTACATATATCTCATCTTTATATCATCTAGAAATCATTTTGATATAGCTTTAAGGTTTTGTATAACCCTAACACTATCAAGAGTGTTCATATTAATATATTAAGGCTTAAAGTTTGGTATTATACAATATTGTTTGTTACTATTTTATTGTGTATTCTTCTTAGTATCATAGACTAGATTCTGCATAGTCTTTGATATATTCAATCAAAGTTTCTACCATAGTTGTCTTGGATTTATTAAATACAACTAAGCCTTTTATATGTTGAGCAAGATTTATTCAAGTGGGATCAATAGTACCGAATGCAAAGTAAAAAAATAAAAACTAAATGCAAGTGCTCCCCCTTGGTGTATACTCCCCCTTGCTTGGGGCACCAAGTAATCGAGCTATGGTTGCGTTGCTACAAAACAAATTAGTAGGCAAGCAAATATATGACAATCACAAATGCACACATATATAATAAACATCCATCATCAACACAACAAATAAAAATAATGTTAAATCCATTATAAGGGATAAAACATAAAATTTGGCATTAAAGCCATTACATGATAAGCTTAAACTATAAAATTAAAGAAAATAATTGAAAATCCTAAATCCCTGAGATAGAAAACATTTTCCCATATAATCCGAGGGGTGAGGTGAGGTGGTTATGCGGCTAATGCAGAAATTAAGGTGGGTGTGATGAAGAGCCGAGGTGGTGTCGAATGTATGAGAACATGTAGTTGACATAGTTTTGGAGCATTTAGATTTCATGCCTTGTGGTGCTACAACATTGACAAAACATGTTATGGAGGTGAGGCATGTTGTTTAGATGAACAAAATCCAAGATGTTTGGAGGATTGGGAAAATATTGATTTCTAAGATTTGGTGGTGGATGGTGAATTTTTTCAAGTGGAGGTGCATTATTGTGGAGGAGAGGTATGTTGTTGTTAATGTTAACAAACAAAGGTTGGGTTGATGGAAATGGTTTAAATCTGGGTGGTGGATTTAGAAAACCAGGAGGTGGTCGAGAGACACATGGTGGTGGAGATAGATTAGAAGGGCTCGGTGGCCAATTATCTATGGTTTGAGCATAGGGATCATTTGGTGACATTTGAGGTGGAGGAAGTTTGTAAGTTTCTAGTTTTATCGGAATGACAAAATGAAGTTTAGGCAGAGGTGCGATGTGAGTTGGTGTCGGAGACTCACTTAGTGATGATGAAGAGGTGTAGTGTGTGATTTTGCTAGAGATAGATTTCGATGGAGCTTAAGGTGGTGAAAGGGATTTCTTTTTAGGAGGTGGTGAAGGAGTTCTCTCATTTGGTTGTTCTTTACTTGAGGATGTGAGATTGACATAGCTTGAATACTTGACACTCATTCTTGTGGTTTTTCTTTTAAAGTTTGGTGAATTTATTTTGGATGAACTAGTCATAGTGATGAACTAGTTAGGTTGTATGTAAGGAATGTGGAGAAAATGTGAAGAAAATGGAGTTTAAGGATGTTGATTATAAGGAGAAAGTGGTGATATGAATTGTATAATGGTTCTTGGATTATATGGAGAACATGTTATATCCTAAGGTTTAAGATCCCACATAGTATCATATAGCATGGTTATAAGATAATGTAGAAAAAGAAAAAAATCAAGAAAATTCAAATTTTAGTGCCTCGACTGTAGATCTACAGATCTACCAAAATAATGTACGAATCTACCATATGGTAGATCCGTGGGTCGCAAATTTCAACAAAAACGACTAGAACATCAAGTTATACCCAAAACACAAAACAAATTATCATACAAGCATCATTATCTTCTACCAAATGTCATAAAACAAATGATAACAATATCCATAAAATACAACAACATCTAGTGGGTACTAAGTTTCAACATACATCAAAGTTTTCAATTCATCAATATCATAACAAGATGCAAATTATCACATACCACAAGAACATATAGGCATAAGACAAGCATAATCATTTATGCTTCTCTAGGTACTTGGTGATGGTGCCAACATATCGATTCAAGCACTTAAACATTCCTTTCTTCTCTCATTGGGCTTTGGTTAGATCCTCATTGCGGATAGCTCATTATAGAACTCGAGAAAAGATGGTGC
Source organism: Tanacetum coccineum (assembly GCA_026074375.1). Taxonomy (NCBI): domain Eukaryota; kingdom Viridiplantae; phylum Streptophyta; class Magnoliopsida; order Asterales; family Asteraceae; genus Tanacetum; species Tanacetum coccineum. Next base: position 26,131 of record BQNB010001393.1, on the reverse strand, counting down.
TTCATTATCATTGGATGATGAAGATGAAGAGGAGATGATTGAGTGAGAGGCAATTTTCTTTCCCTTTTCTTTGCTAGGATTTCTTGAAATGTCTAGAGGATCCATGACATGTTCATGAAATGTGAACCTAGCAATTGGGATGATGGCTTGAGGGTTTGTGGTAAGGATATGATTGTAAAGACGGGTCAAAAGCATGGCAAAAGGCATGGGGCATTTGTGTTTGTTTATGACTTTCTCCATTCGATAAATGATCATCGAAGTGAAGTTGAACTTCCTTCCAATGGTTAGGTAGTAAAGCATGTATGTAGTGCATGCTTTTACCTTGTTTCTTTTGTCAATAGAACAAAAGAAATTTTCCTTAAAGAAAAGTTCCCATCCTTTCAAATCAGGATGAATGTCATCAATGTAGAGTTTGTTGGGGTCTCTTAGAAGTTGAGCTTGAGTGGTTCTAGGAGTGGTGATGGCCTTTTTGACGAGATCATATTTAGGGCTAAAGTAATTGATTTTGGGATGATCATCAAGAGAGTTTAGTGACCATTCAGTTTTGTAAAAAGTTTCTAAAGTGTGAGGAGTTTTGAGGATTTGAGAGAGTCAAGATAGGTTTAGCTTAAAGGTGAATCGACCAAGCTTAAACTCAATGTAAGGACGGAGCTCCTCATCTCTTTTGACCTCAACATTAGGATAGAATTCAACTACAAATCTAGGACATATGGGTTCGTTAAGAGTGAGAAAAGGCTCAAGGCCTATAGCTTGAAAGAATAGAAGCATATTGTTTTCAAAAATGAAAGATGGAGTAACTATTCTTCCTTCATGGAAGAGGCATTTTTTTAAGAGTGCGGTAAGACTCCCTAAGTTCTTCATCCATTTGTCTAGTACGATGGACTCTAGGTAGATACTTTTTAGTTCGCTTATAGTCCATTTGATTACTTTATGTCGTGATTTCACCTATAGGTAAATAACAATGACTTAATAAATGAAAGGTAGAGATACAATACAAACTCTAAGTATGTGTCTATATGGACTTAATGTGGGTGTCTGGGTTGCTTGACTCAAAATAAAATAAAAAACAATGATAATACTAGTAATAATAATAAGCAAACCTTGATGCACAACCTATATTTGATATTGCTCTAGATGAATGAAACGAAATTATGAATCAAGCACTTTGCATACACATTCAAAAGTTTTATTGCATGAAGAAAAAGTTTTTGCGTTGTATTAACAATGTAGTTAAACAACCTTTGTTTTGAAAAGTTTGATGATGTGTCATTTTATACACTTTTTCGGGGTCGTTTAACCCCCTAAATCGTGAATTTATGCCCAAAATAGGTACTTAATCGTTCCTTTTTAGGTATTTCTCATTTGGAGGGCATTTGGAAGAATTACACATGACTTGGGCACATTTAGAGAAGAAACAGACAAGACTACAGGCCTACACCAACATTGCTTAAGAATTTCTCCTCAGAAGCTGGAGACGGCGTCACAGATTACATGTGACGCCGTCATAACGCATCCCATGACGGCGTCACAAGATCTCAAGACGGCATTAGATTATATGACACAACCCATTATCTAGAATATTCTTTTCATAACGGCGTTACGATTAAAACACGACGCCGTCGCAGCGATTTTCCTATATATACAAACCTAAAATTAAGGTTTTGTGTGTGTAGCTTTAGAATAAAAAGAGGGTACAAACCCTAGTTTGTTTAGCAGCTGTTAGAGATGATTTTAGGGCCTAAAAACCCTATTGTACTTCCTCCAACTTATGTTTTAATCAAGTAAGGTTTACTTAATCATTCAATATGTCTTGTTGTGTGATTATCTATTGTTCTTGCTTTATCTTTAACATGCTTGGCTAAACCTCCTATTGTGTTTATTTATGATTGTATGAAACCTAGAATGTAGATCTTAGTGGTGTTGCTTCTTGTGATGGATGTGCATGTTAGGTCTTAGAAAACAAGCTTTTGTTTGTATCGCTGTTAATATGTCTAGGAAAACATGATTGTGTAGAAAGGATACCATCGGGTAACAGTCTTCATACTACCTTGCCCCCTAATATGGTTGATCCACTGTTAATATATTTCACATGCATTTAATATAGTCTTAGAGGCCTTGTAATAGTCTTCATACTACCTTACAGGTGTATTATTTTAACGCAATATTAAATAGATGGCGGGTTCGTGTAATTCGTTCATGACTTAGGAAATAGTTACATAGATCATCACAAGTGTGACAAGGCAACACCACTAATAGAAGCAATCTAGGGAGTAATACATGATTAAATAAACACAGTCTTTTATTATATTGTTATCACTAGTAGTTTAGTTTTATATTTAGTTTAATAGCTAAAACTAACCAACCTCTCAAATATATGATTTTACCTGCTTTCATAAAATATAAAAACATAAAAATAATCTTCTCTCAACCTTTAGAATCCTGTTAGACCGTGATCAATCCTTCCCAACCTATTCCTTGAGTGAATGATAACAACCCCCTGAGTCTTGCCTATACTACTACTACAACGATTAGGTGCTTTGCCTAGGGAGTTGTAAAACTTCGTGTAGATATCCTACGACGACCGCATCAAGTTTTTGGCGCCACCGCTTGGGGAATAGTTAGGTTTTGATCATAGTTTAGCTTAGTTCTACTCGCTTGAATCCTTTCAAGTAAGACTTTAATTTCCGCATATTAGCTTTCTCGTAGTCTATCTCTTCTTTGTGTATTTGTTCATAATTTCCATTGACTATTCCACTCTTCATCATGGAGAACGTGAATCCACCACCAACAAGTAACCGCCCTATCTTACCAGCTGCGCTGCGCACACAAGCCATCCAAGAGCTCTAGAAGCTACAAAGAATTTTGGCCTTTGTTGACTCTCGCTTAGAGAGTATTGAATGATTCCTTAATAACTTCGCCAAACAACCTAATGAGACTAATATGAATGACCTTGAGTTTGATGATGAATCGGTTGACACACCCCTCGTTTCTCCCTTTCCTCATTAAGATAATAATTCAGATGATGAGGAAGTTCTTAATGAGTTAAGTGAGTATGAAAATGCAGGAACACTATGCCAGAAAGAATAATCAAAAGTTCTGATGGGGATGACCTTGCATTTGAATGTATGATAGGCTTTAGGAAGTTCACTTCCTATCTCGACCATTTTCTGTCAATGAATATTATCTCGCGTAAAGCCTATAATACAATAATGGTAGATGAACTAGAGGGGACGGGAAGGAACCTAGTTGCCATTTTTAGGGATGTCTACGTTTTTGTAGGAAGTTTTACCTATATCACGGATTTTGTTATGTTAGAAGGCATAGGGGAATTCATTATGAGCAACATGGTTGAAGTCTTGATGGGCAGACCCTTCAAAAAAAATACTAAGCTCAAATATGACGTCGCTAAGGGGTTGGTCTCATTCACTAAAATCTTTGACACATACACATATAGGATGCCACATATAATACCTAGGCTCAAGAACTTTAACTGGAGTAAGGTCTCACCACTGTTAGAACTTAGCCAAAATGATTTGATGAACGGACTTAGGCACCCTCATGAAAAGAATAAGTTTATGTACAAAAACTGCTTAAACATATGTCCATAATACCAAGTGAATGAAAGTATGAAGGAATGGCTCCTTCATGGATACGTGAGCATTCATGAAGTCACGACGTGTGACTTTGAGTCTAGCTACAAGACTCGTTAATAAAGAAAAGCGCTTCTTATGAGACAACCCAATTTACTTTTCCTGTAAATTAGGAGTGTCATGTGTGTTTTAATTCTTTACCGTTTGTTTTATTATGTTTGAACTATCTTGTAATCATGCTTTGTTTGTCTTTAACCTCGTCTTAATTTCAATCAAAGGTATTTTTCAAACAATAAGTGTAGGGGAAATTTATCTGGCTTTTGAGCCAAATTTAAACATGTTAAATGAACTGTTTAGATTAATTCAAGACATATGATTGAATTGTTAAATCTCAGGTTTTATGCAGCCATTTATACAGGAAATAACTTATGGAATCAAGTGCAGGAAATTTATCATCAAAAAAAAAATTTCGTTTTTACAGACTATGGAGACGGCATCACGATTAACACGCTACGCCATCACCACGACACCTATGCTGGGGTCACAAAAACCCTGACGGTGTCAAACGCCTAGGTCCAGAAAACTTAAAGTTTTTAATTATTTTTGAAAATAAAACTTGCACAACATTTGATATACGTATTCTTCTTTTATAAACCTGCAAAACCTGATGAGTTTAACAATTCTCTCATCCTATCTTTACTGCATTATCGAGTCAAACCCTAAATTCACATTGTATATTGGTTTATCGCACATTTTATGCTTGGTATAGTTGTCTTTGTCTTTGATTACAGGTTATATTTGATGAGAAGAAACTTGGAAATTCTTAGGAAGTTTCATTGGATGATTCTTGGAGGACGATTTAACCAGTTATAGCATGTTTCTTCTCCATTATTGAGCAAACCAAGGGAGTACTAGTTTCTTTTCCTTGTTTCCTTTTCCTTTTATTCATTCTTACGAGTACTTCTATAGAACATTGAGGAAAATGTTCAACTTAAGTGTAGGGGGAAAATAAGCCTTAGAAACTATTCTTTCATTTTCCATTTGCTTTGTCCTTAAAATGATGGGTAATATATCAAAACATAGCATAAGAGGTAATTTTTACCCAAATTTAAAATTTTTTATGACACATACCAACGAAAACTGAGTATTAATAGCGTCTCATGGATAGGAATTTATATGACTAGCACAATAACCCTCAAAATTCCACCCCAAATATGTGAGGTTCGCCTTTAGATCTTTAGGAATTTGGGTATCTATTATTGATACCTAAGATAGTTTATACCTTTAGCTTTCTCAAGCTAAGGAGTGAGCAGTCACATGTATCTATTCCATCATTACGGATGTATATGTGTGGTCTTCATCGCCTTTTCTGGAGCATTGAGATAGGTATTAAATTATATGAGTGTACCGGTAGCATATTAAATTCTAGAACTTGTTATTGTGATGCATCCCGAGACCGCATAGTAAGTATTAGGATTTGCTTGATAAGAGGCATTAGGATTAACCCATGTTTTAAACCTGTAATTGTTATGATGGTCACACCGATCATATAACTATCCCACACCCTTGCCATGCACTAATTATTAGTGCAGGATACCCCTAGTATAATCCTTCGAGCCTAACCTTTTTCACGATTTCATTAATTTTCTAGTGGATTCTAGATTATTAATGAAGAGCGTTGTCACCCTTAAACCAATCGTTACACCCAAAAAGCCTTAGCCTACCTTGTATGTACTCACTTTTAGTACATTATTGTGTTTAACCCAAGTTAATTATTGAGTACATGGTTGCTAAGTCCTTATCTTTGTAAGTACAGTTTTGGGACAATTAGGATTCATGGTAGTATTTATTTTGCGGAAGAATCGGGAAGAAAAGTTAAGTCAATACCCTCATATATTTGTCAAATGATCTCTATGTTATTTTGATCCACCTTAATTCGGGTCATTAGTTAAATTGTAAATATCGAACATGTAAAAGCTCAAGTGTACGGGTACGTATTATAAACCCTATGTGATGTATTATGTTATTAAAAAAATGAGAAAAGAAAAAGAAAGAGATTGATGTAGAGTTGTGTAGAGTTTGTAGATCTTCGTCCGAGTCTTGGCTTAGCAACCAAACCAAAGTGTATTCGTGTAAATAATTAGATAACCCTTCCACTCCAAATTTACCCAAAGCCACCCAAATGTATCCCATCCATTTCTGTTTCCATTATATGTTATCTTACACCTACACCCCACAACCCTTTAAAAGACCTCTTAGATAGTAATGAATAATGATTGCACCTAGCGGTGGAGGTTTGATCCATTACCAAGCCTATGGTAATTTATATGTTATGACAGGTAATGAGTGCTAATTTTCCATTTCCCCCTTATGTTATAATTTATTATACACCCGAGTAAAAGAGAGAATCCCAAACACCTATGTGACGTGCTAGTATATACTTTCCGTGCTTTTAACTACGAGGTCTAGAAGGTTGTGTTGTAAAATACTTTTAAAGAGTAGGTAAAATGACCCCTCATATTGTTATTGTCTAGGTAGAAAAGCCCATTTGCTTAAGGACAAGCAAATCCTAAGTGTAGGGGTATTTGATGAGGTGTCATTTTATACACTTTTTTGCGGTCGTTTAACCTCCTATGTTAGGAAAATATTGTAAACAGACTTAATACTGTTAGTATTAAAGTTAAGTCTGTTAGTTATAGTTAGTACTGATAGCTGAATAGTTAGTACTGTTAGTATAGAAGTTAAGTCTGGTAGAGTAAGTTAAGTCTGCCAGCATTAACTTAAGTCTGATAGTATTATAGTTAATACTGCTTGGTCAGACAGTTAAGTCTGTTGTAATTTTAGTAATAGTTATCAATTAGCGTTGATTTAGGAAGAGATAAGCATTATCTCTTAACGTGTTTAGGGTTCCTTAAGCCTATAAAAGGAACATAGAATAGTATTGTAAACATATGAGTTGATTGAGTATTCACAATCAAATAGTAATAGTAATAGAAATTTTAGTATTTTGTTCTTGTGTTCATCTTGGTATAGACATTGATATTCCGCGTCAATATCTATATTCACAGTTATTGTCTCTTATAGTATCTTTGGATTTATTCAAAGGACTATCAAGGCTTATTCAGATCCTGTTTATAAGGACCTTCAAGTGGTATCAGAGCCACCAAAGGGACTTTACACAAGATTGAACATAGATCAAAATTGAACATAAGATCAAAACCATTTATTCCACCAAATCAAAATAATCATGTCTCAACCTGCGAAACGATAATTTTTCTCTACATGATGAATGAGGAACTTTCCTCTCATATTGATACATCTGTTATGGATCTGTACCAGCAACCACAAAGGAGATGCTCCTGCTAAACCACCACAAATAATCACCACAAATACACTTTCAAACATTAAACTGCCCGTCCTTCAAAAAGATGATTATGATACGTGGGCGATGGAGATGGAACATTATCTTGAGTATATAGATAATGAGGTCTGGAAAGTGATTCAGAATGGGAACTCAAAGAAGCGAGTCACCAAAGGTAAGGATGGTGTATACAGGGTTCTTCCTCCAACCACACAGGAAGAACAGTTTGCTGATGAGAAAGAAAGGAAAGCTAGAACACTACTGTTAATGGCTGTTCCAAAAGATCATCTCAGACGTTTTCATGGCATGGATGATGCCAAAAGAGATCTGGGCAGCCATCAAGACACGGTTTGGTGTAATGCGAAGTTCGAAAGAAAATGCAAACGCTGTTATTGAAACAACATTTGAGCATTTACTATCTATCGTTAAGGAAAGCTTAGAGAAAGGGTAATGATAGGTTTCCAAAACTCCTAATCACAGTTGGATGCCCTTGTGCGTGTGTGTCGATAAAGAACACAAATCACAAGTTTTTTGAGTCCTTCCTCTTGCGTGGGACAGTCTAGTTATGACAATGAGAACAAGAAGAATATTGACACACTTCAATAGATGATTATACAATTAATCTGAGGGTCTTTGAAACAAGACATCCAAAAGACATCATCTTCATCCCTTACATCTGATATGTGGCTTTCTATCCCAAAGCCCCAAACCCCTACCAGCAAGCAAAGCCCAAGCACAACTCAGTAAGTTAAAGTTTCTTATACCACTTCCTCTTCCAAAGCAACAAACAACTGCTCTCCTGGTCTTGCTGATGAATTATACATTCTTTTCTAGCCACAAAGCTGATGAAGTGGATTTAGATACAATGAAGAACCACCCCCCCCAAGAATCAAATTGATGATCAGACTTGAAGAAATGGATAAAAATTGCAGATGCTATGACTGCCATAAAGATAAGAAGTTCTACAAAAGACAGGCAGACGGCCAAAGAGTGGATGGAAAAATGCATGTGGCATTATTGATTAAGAGAAAAGTTGAATGTTTCAATTGCCACAATACTGGGCATTTTGCCAAGGGAGTGCAAGTTAAAAGGTTCAAAGGAAGGTAGCAGGCAGGAAGCAGGAGAGGACGGATTCAGCCAGTGCGAACTGAAAGGAAGCCTTGATGTCCATTGATGAAGGTCAGATCAATTAGGTAGAGCAGACTGCAGATGAGGAACTCAATCATGCTCTAATGGCTTTCACTGTGAATAATGAGGTATCCATGTGCTCTAAATTGTGTTTAGATTCATATAATGCTCTTCAAGCTAAGTATGATGAACTGCAATCTGAATTAGTGACCAAGAAGCTGCTTAATTGCCCATAAAGCTGTTAAGAAATTAGAATCTCAGCTTAGAGCCTCCCACAAACAGCAATCTTCCTTAACTAAAAAATTAAATTTTCAAGCTAATCAAATTTTTGAAAAAGATGAAAAGCTGAAAAAGTATAGAAGAATAGGAATGAAAGCTGTCAAGGACAAAGATGCTTTACAAAAAATTGTTGATTCTTGGTTTGCATCTTCTAAAAATCTTTGGAAGCTAATTGATTGTGGGATGAGCTCAACTGTTAAGATAGGTTTAGGATATGGCATACAATCAAATGCTGAGGTCCTAGGATATGAGGAAGAGATAAGTAGAGGTATTTTTGCTTTTAGGGAAACAGATGCAGGATATTATGACATCCCACTATACAGCAGATTTAAACAGGTAGAGTATAAAGGTGTCCCCCATCCTCTTAGTGGTGATTATACCCCTAGGGAACAGGAGGACATAGATGATTCTCTGTATGAGTATGGTAAATATGGACCTCAACCTCAATCTCCTAGTCCTACTGTGTCTGATGCTAGTTCCACTCATTACTCAACCTGTCCATCCAATGACAGTGATGGGGAGCTAGGAGCTGTATCTGACCATTCAGTCAATGATGACCCTATCCATGACCATATTCCTATACCTTCTATTGAGCAGGTTACCATTGCCACCCAAAAGACTCAACCACAAGTGCCTAAACCCAAACAGACAGTTGTCCCTAGTTGTGCTCAGCATGTAAAAACTCCTAGGCAACCAATTAGGACACCAGTGACTCCCTCACCTATTCCTTCAAATAACAGACAGAATTGGAATCCACGAATGGAAAGGGAATTAGGTGCAGGATATTCTTTTGAAAGAAAACCATGTTTTGTGTGTGGAAGTCTTAGTCACTTGATTAAGGACTGTGACTATTATGAGAAGAAGATGGCAAGGGAAGCTGCTCTTAAGAGCCAAAGGGTGGTTCATGCTAATGTTCGGCAAGCCACACCAGCCTGGACTAACACTAACAGGGTGAATAAAGCAAATCAGTTCACTCCCAGACCTGTAAATGTTAGACCCAACCTTAGTACTGCTAGCAAAACTATTAAAACTGGTAGGGTAAATGTTAATACTGGTCATGGAAATGTTAATTCTGGTAGTGTGCATGTTAATTCTGGTACTCAAATTAAGTCTGGTAGTTCTAGATTTAATACTGGCAAGCAACATGTTAATTCTGGTAGTGTGCATGTTAATTCTGGCACTCAAATTAAGTCTGGTAGTTCTAGATTTAATACTGGCAAGCAAAATGTTAATTCTGGTAGTGTGCATGTTAATACTGCTAGAGTAAATAGATCAGTATCAAACCAGACTTCAAACAAAACCAGCCCTAAACTTTCTCAGGTGAATCTTAAAAGTCCAAAGAAATGTTTTTCAAAACAAAGTTCACCTGTAAATAGACCCTTTTCAAGAAATACAGCACACAAGTCAAATAAATATGCTGTTAAGGGCAAAATGGGCACTGCTGTTAAGACCTCAGCAGGTTGTGTTTGGAGAAAAGTAATACCACTCTCCAATACCAATAGTGGACCAACCCCTGATTCAAATGTTAATGTTTCTAGAGGTCCACAAGGCAGACCCAAGCCTGTGAAGGCCTGGGTCCCAAAGAGAAACTAATCTCTTTTTGATTGTGCAGGATCATCCACTGAAGCATATGGAGCATAGAGGTATTTTTGATAGTGGATGTTCTGGGCACATGACTGGTAACAGGGCCCATCTTGAAGATTATCAAGAACTATCCAAAGTGGGATCTGTTACTTTTGGAGGAAGTAAAGGTAGTATCAGTGGAAAAGGTACAATTAGATTAGGAAATTTAGTTTTTGATGATGTGGCTTTTGTGAAAGAACTTGGACATTTTAATCTGTTCTCCATATCTCAGATATGTGATAAAAAGCTAAATGTACTTTTTACTGAAAAAGAGTGTTTTGTGGTGTCCTCTGACTTCAAGATGCCTGATGAAAATCAGGTCCTTCTTAAAGTTCCTAGGCAACACAACATGTATACTTTTGATATGAAAAATGTTGATTCTTCAAAAGGATACACCTGTTTATTAGCAAAAGCCTCATCTGATGAAGCTAAATTGTGGCACAGGAGGTTAGGTCACCTTAATTTCAAAAACTTAAATAAACTTGTGAAGGGAAATCTAGTTAGAGGGTTACCTTCCAAGAGTTTCAAAAATGACCACACTTGTGTTGCTTGTCAGAAGGGAAAGCAACACAAGGCCTCCTGTAAGGCCAAGATTGACAGATATGTGACCCACCCATTACACACCTTGCATATGGACTTATTTGGACCTACCTCTGTGAGGAGTATCAACCATGCAAGTTACTGTCTAGTGATTACTGATGACTGTTCAAGGTTTTGTTGGGTATTCTTTCTAGCCAAAAAGGATGAGACTAGTGACATCCTTAAGACTTTTATAAGACAGATAGAAAACCAACTTAATCAAAAAGTAAAAATCATTAGATCAGATAATGGGACAGAGTTTAAAAACAGGGTTATGCTTGAGTTCTGTGGGGAAAAGGGTATAAAACAGGAGTTTAGTAATGCAAGAACTCCTCAGCAAAATGGGGTTGCTGAGAGAATGAATAGGACCCTTATAGAGGCTGCTAGGACTATGCTAGCTGACTCACACTTACCTACCACTTTTTGGGCAGAAGCAGTCAATACTGCTTGCTATACCTTCAACAGGGTAAGAGTGACCAAGCCTCAGAACAAAACTCCTTATGAGCTTTTGTTTGGCCACAAACCAATCCTTAGCTACATAAGACCATTTGGGTGCCATGTTACCATTCTCAATACTCTTAGCCCACTAGGAAAGTTTGATGGAAAATCTGATGAGGGTTTTCTTGTTGGTTACTCTGTGAACAGTAAAGCCTTTAGGGTTTATAATTTAGTAACCAAAAGAGTTGAAGTAAACCTTCATGTCAACTTTCTTGAGGAAAAACCCAATGTACAGGGAATAGGCCATAGGTGGATGTTTGACTTAGACTATCTTACAGACTCTATGAACTATATACCTGTCTCTTTGCAAAATCAAGCTAACCCTGCAGGTTCAAAAGAGGTCATTGATATTGATGTGCAGACTGAGGAGGCTGCAGACCTGATGGTGGTTTCTTCTACATCTCTAACTGAAGCAACTAGAAAAGCAGCTGTTTCTGAAAAGATTGCTACAAAGAAGACTCACTCCCCAAAGCAGCCATCTTCTACACCAATATCCAAGTCTGCTGATGACATTATGACCTTTAGAAAAGAGCTGGATGCTCTTGCTTTGAAGCACTTAGGACCAGTACCTGCAACAGCACCTACCAGTACTAATCCTGTTAATACTGGTAGTGATAATCTTAATACTGTTTTGAGGAGGTTAATTATGGCAATATTGAAGATATTCTCTCCTAGTGTTGATCATGAAGAAGAGGTCTTCTCTGATGCAGATGATGATGAGATGCCTGAAATAAGGATTTATGATAAATCCAGTGAAGGTATCTTTGAAAGGCTTCTTATGATGATGATGGATGGTTTCTGGATCTTCAAAAATAACAATCTACCAGATGAGGTAGAATGTCCCTAAAAGTCACACTCAAAGGATTTACAATGCTACAGCCTCAAAGTCAATCCTGGAGATCCCAATAAATCCTGTTTAGGACTTAGAAGCTCTCTCAAGAAAATCACTGAGGCTCATGCTCTAGTGAGCTACATACAAGCACACAAAAGAAGCAATCATAAAGATCAACAACATTGTCTTTTTGCTTGCTTTTTTATCTCAATATGAACCAAGGAAAGTCTCAGAAGCTCTTGAAGATAGAAGCTGGGTTGAAGCTATGCAGGAAGAACTGTTGTAGTTCAAGCTTCAACAAGTATGGGTTTTGGTTAATTTACCCAATGGTGCTAAAGTGATAGGTACTAAATGGGTATACAGGAACAAGAAGGATGAGAGGTAGTTGTCAGAAACAAAGCAAGGCTGGTAGCTCAAGGTCATAGACAAGAAGAAGGGATTGACTATAATGAGGTTTTTGCTCCTGTAGGCAGAATTGAAGCTAAAAAGATGTTTTTGGCCTTTGCCTCATTATGGGGTTCATAGTCATTCAATATGGATGTTAAGAGTGCTATTTCGTATGGCAACTATTGATTAAGAGGTCTATGTCTCACAACACTCCTGGTTTTTGTTGATCCTGATCATCCTACAAAGTTTTACAAGGTGGTTCAAAGCTTTGTATGATTTCACCAAGCCCTAGAGCTTGGTATGCAACTCTGTCAACATTCCTTGAGTAAGCATGGATACAAGAGGGGCCACCATTGACAAGACCTTTATTCATTAGAAGAAACAAAAGGGATATCATGTTGGATCAAGTGTATGCTTGATGATATCATTTGTTTGGGTCTACAAACAAGTCTTGGTGTGATGAGTTTGAAGCTTTGATGCAAAGCAGATTTCAAATGAGTTCCATGGGTGAACTTACATTCTTTTTAGGTCTACAAGTCAAGCAGAACAAGGAAGGCATCTTCATATCTCAAGACAAGTATGTAGCTGAGATACTCAAGAAAATTGATCTGTGTCATGTCAAAAGCTGCCATCACTCCCATGGAAGACCATGTTGCCTTTGACAAAGGAGAGAAGCTTTTGATGTAGATGTACACTGTATAGATCTATGATATAGGTTCCCTCATGTATTTAACTGCTTCTAATACCTGATATTATGTATGCAGTATGTGTTTGTTCACGTTTTCAGGTAACTCCAAAGACTTCTCAACTCATGCTGTCCAAGAGGATCTTCAAGACCTCAAGGGGAAACCAAACTTGGGATTAATGGTATCCCTAGGGAATCACCCCTTGATTTGGAAGCATTCTCTGATAGTGACTATGGTGGTTCCAACCTTGACAGGAAATCCACAACAGGTGGTTGTCAATTTCTTGGTCAAAGACTTCCTCTCCTGGCAATGCAAGAAACAGACATAATGTAGCACTACAACCCAAACTGAAGCTAGCTGAATATGTAGCTGCTAAGCAAATTGTTGTGGACAAGTGTTGTGGGTTCAAAATCATTGTTGTACTATGGTTCAACTTCATGAATACCCAAAATCCACATTGATAATGAAAGCACAATCTGCATTGTGAAGAATCCAGTCTATCATTCTAAGACCAAAAACATTGAGATTCGTCACCATTTCATCAGGGATTGTTATGAGAAGAAGCTCATAAGTGTGGAGAAAATCCACACAGACTTAAATGTTGCTGACTTGTTGACCAAACCATTTGATGGCCCTCGTTTAATTACCTTGGTGGTTAAGTATTGGTATGATCAACCCATCACACCATTTAAGGGGAGGTTTAGAGTCTAAGTTTGTTAATTATATAGCTAAGTAGATCTAATTCTGTTAGTTTATTCTTAAATCCTGTAGTTAATTCTATTAGTACTGGTAGTTTAGTAGTTTAAATACGGGTAATTAATTTCTTTTAATCTGGTAGATTATCTTTCCTTAATACTGGTAGTTTGAGTATGAGTTAATTCCGGTAGTTTATACACACTTTAAGTCTGGTTGAAATAGAGTTTAATTCTGTTGACTCTTAATTAATACTGTTTGACAAAATTAAGTCTGGTATGTACATTGTTAATACTGGTGGTTTTTGTTTAATGCTGGTTTGCGGGGAAATTTGACATTTTTCTGATAAATCAACTGTTCAAATGTAACCGTTTGAGGAATTTTTACCGGCGCAATAGTAGCTAGACCAACAAGTAGCTATATATAGATAAAAGTTTGACTTCTCTTCATACTTTTCTATATTGCTAGCGTCCATTTCTTTTGCGAAGTTAAAGCCATTTCTCTCTAAACGAATTATAGTCAAAGCGTTCTGCTGTAACACATCTATATTTTAATTCACAATAAAAACCTAAGTACTTAATACGGGTGTCCACAATGGTCAAATGAATTATTGTACAAACACAACAAGTAGGGTTTTTGCGCAAGCCTAACGAAAGTGCAGGGTTTGCTGAGATCGTGGATTTTCTTCGAGGTTCCAACCTCAGGTATGCATTAAACTGCTAATCCAACTATCTATGATTCTCTTGTGAAAACAATTTTGGGCAGAGTGCTGTTTGCCTGAGTACTAAGAAATGGGTCTCTCGAAAATTAGTGCAACCGTTGATACCCAAAGGTACATAATCTCAAGGCGTCAATAGGGATTCACTTAGCATCAATTAGATGACGCCACAGGAATTTCAATGTTACCTAATGATGACCTTTTTGAGGGTATGGGCCAAATAGGGTATCCTACTGATGGAACTTTTACCTTTTGGAAAAGTTTCTTTACACCTAAATGGCGGGTATTGGTCCACCATCTTTGCATAGTTTTAAGCTCTAAAAGTGTGGATGTGGATCACTTTGGTAGCAAATTGCTACTGCTTTGATCTGTCTATCCACTGGAAGAGTTTATATTTATCAAAAAAACTCATATTTTGTATGTATGATGGCCAATTTGAAGAACAAGAAAAAGTTTTTGATGTATCCCCGTTTTCTGCAAATAATTTTAAATATTCAAACAGAAAACAAACACACCTTATTGCTAGCTGTAAGCCTGACCAAAAAGGATATTTGGAAAATATGAAAAGGGGTTTTTCAAGGGGCAACCATACCTTTATTGCCCTCTATGTTTTTTGCTTGTTGCTACTAAAACCTTATTGGCAGGACAAGACAAGCTCTCAAAGCTCAAACCCTGCCCTAACATCTCCACCTCCACCTATTCCATCACCAACACCAACACCTATCCCAACATCTACATCTCCACCTCAAACTATTCCATCACCAACACCACCACCTATTCCTACACCTACATCACCACCACCACCACCACCTGAGACTGAACCTTCAACAGATGAGCACATCTATGAGGAGCAATCTCCTGTCCACCATCACTTCTCACCATCACAAGCACAGGCTCCAAGTCACATGCCTACAGATGATTTGCTCAGACCAGTTTCCCAAGTTGATTTCACAAGAAATAGATAAGCCTGAATTGGAATCTTAAACAAACCAAGCTAACCATGGGAAATGCAATAGTGAAGCTAGTCAAGAAGGTGAAGAAGTTTTGGAAGGGTTCTTAAAGAGGAGAATTTATTTGACAGATTTCAGAGGATGAAAGAACACTTAGGTTCAAGAGAAAAGTCAAGCTGACCCTCAAGATTCCTTCAAAACAAGACTGCTACACCTCCTACAACAAAGGCACATGCTTCAGGGGAGGAACAAGAGGAAGAAATAAGCCCAAACACTCTTGAAGCAGCCAAAACTCTCTCAAAGGTTGCCTCTTTAAAGTCAAGGTCAATTGACAAAGGAAGGAGGTACAAGAGAAGAAAAGAGTCTACAGGCAAGAAAGTAGTCTCAAGCTTGGACTTTCAAGAAGATAATACTGGTGCTAAAAAGATTAATACTGCTGGTGAGGATTAATGCTGCTATTATTGCAGTTATACTTGCAGTAAAGTTAATACTGGTAGTATTGAACTTAATACTGTTATTGAGCAAGACAGTACTGCTGGTGAAAATAAAGGACAAAGAGAAGGGAATCTCCTATGCTCAGTGAAAAACCTAAAGAAACAAAGGGAACAGATCTACAAGAAGAAGCCTAGCCTGCAGAAGCTATAAAGATTGGATCCTTACAAAGAGAGAGAGGATTGCTGTAGCAAATCAATTGGATGCTCTTCTAGTCACAAAGAATTGCAGAAGAAGAAGAGTTAACTGAGGCAACAGAAGAAAAGAAAAGCTCAATACAATTTGAGGCTCAACACAATACAAATGACGATTGGGACTTATTAGAGCAAACTTGAAGCCACTGCAGAGTTATCAAAGAGCATGCTTAAGAGAACATCAGAGGAAAAGACTTTAGCTAAGGAAATGGAGACCCTGTGAATCAAAGAAAGAAGTTTCTTTGCTGAAAGAAAGAGCATAGCAAAAGGAACAAGCCCCCAGACCCAATCACAGCTAAAGACTTACATGATGAACTACTTAAAGAATCAATGGTCATGGAAGTTAAATCAGCTGAGGAATGTTGAGCTTTTGAAGAAGTCCAAGAAGAGTTTGACAGCTTATACAACATTGACGCTTTTGTTCCAAAAGTTTTGAAGCCACTAAATATAGCTTGAAAAGATTTGGTGAAAAGCTTTCCTAACAAAGACTACCAAAGAGACTGAAAGAAGACAAAGATGGATGAAGCAACAGATGAAGAACCAACAAAGAAGCTTACAAAGAAAGAAAACAAATAGCCTCGAAAAGGTATGCCCACAAGTATGGATGATAATGTTTCCTGATGACTCATATAAGGTTGATAGCATAAGAGACTAACACAGGTACTAGAAACATCCTTTGAATCTGTTCCTGTAGCCATGAAAACACCTAGGTAGCTACTTATAAGATACAAACTAGGAAAAAAGAGTATACCAAATTAGTTTAAGAAGATGGAACAGATATAGAATACATTAATTTTGGGCTATGTTAAAATCTATACTAGGGAATCACCTTAATGAGTTTTTGTACAGGATAGTTTATGACTAGATATGGGTTGGATGGTGCGAGGATAAGTTAGAGAAGGGATTCTGGAAATGTTTAAGAATCATGTTTGAAGAACCTCTAAGCACAGATTCTATATGGAGTGAATAGAAAACATAAGATTGTAAGTTGGAGAAACTTGATACTAGTAGGGAACATTGTTTGACTTAGAAAGAATCTATGATGTTTATTTGTTTGTCTGATAGAAAATATCCACATCCCTCTGCTGAGGTATGTAAAACAATGTTAAAATGAAGCTTTTGGATGGAAAGATGAATGAAGATTGCTATAGATTGTTGAAAATGATGAAAAACAAGCAGGCATTAGAAAGTAATGAAATGTGTAGGGTTGAAGCCTAGGATAGAAGTTGAAAGGATAACACTTTGGTGAAGTGCTATGCCCTAACACAACAAATGGTTTATCAAGTTCACCATGTCTAACCAACATAAGACTGGCTATCCAAGAGCAAACGGCTCTTGGTAAGATTTCTCAAATCCTTCTATGGTTTGACAACTTGAAAATAAGTTGTATGGTTTTCACTCACCATATCTGTTAAATGAAGAGTGGCAGTCCCACAATTTATGGCTTGTGGTAAAGGCTGATGGAAAAACATAACTAAGTCCGATAAGATTTATGGCTTATAGTAAAGACAAATTGCAAAACCATATTAGATAGTTTGACACTTTAACCAAAAAGTGGATGGATATTCAACTCACCAAGTTTTATGTACAAAGAGTTGACCTGGTTTCTCATTCCACCATGGAATTTACCTTATCTAGTCCAAAGGATTGACTAGCCCAGAGCAAAACCGGCTTTACAGGTAAAGGCATATCAAATCCGTTGATGGCGAATGGTTTGCCAAACACCATATGGTATTGCAACTCACCAATGTTTCAAGTACTGAAGTATGAAATGGTTTTCAGTTGACCATAGGACATCACACCTTTCTGGTGGGCCAAGAAACTGACTAACTCCAGAGTTAATGGCTACTGGTAAAGAGACAATCAAATCCATTTAACATTTTTCAATGATTCACCTCGTCACAGGAGTTAACGAAACACCAGGAAGTTGGCTGAAATAGACTCGAAACATTATGATTTTATGATGTAAAATATGTCAAGGTTGCTAATGCAAGGGTTAAATATTAGTTGCTGTCAAGATTCGAAACATAAAAGACTTATTATTTTGAAGACAGAAGTTTAATACAATTCTCTATAGTCCAAGGTGAAGCTTACAGTATTTAAAGATCAAGACTGCTTTAAAGGAACTTGAAGTTCATGAATGAAGATCAAGTTAGGGGAGGATTGTTAGGAAAATATTGTAAACAGACTTAATACTGTTAGTATTAAAGTTAAGTCTGTTAGTTATAGTTAGTACTGATAGAAATAGTTAGTACTGTTAGTATAGAAGTTAAGTCTGGTAGAGCAAGTTAAGTCTGCCAGCATTAACTTAAGTCTGGCAGTATTAAAGTTAATACTGCTGGGTCAGAATGTTAAGTCTGGTTGTAATTATAGTAATAGTTATCTCTTAGCGTTAATCTAGGAAGAGATAAGCATTATCTCTTAACGCGTTTAGGGTTCCTTATGCTTAT
Source organism: Tanacetum coccineum (assembly GCA_026074375.1). Classification (NCBI taxonomy): domain Eukaryota; kingdom Viridiplantae; phylum Streptophyta; class Magnoliopsida; order Asterales; family Asteraceae; genus Tanacetum; species Tanacetum coccineum. Next base: position 7,671 of record BQNB010001393.1, on the reverse strand, counting down.
AAAAGGAACGTAGAATAGTATTGTAATCATATCAGTTGATTGAGCATTCACAATCAAATAGTAATAGTAATAGCAAATTTTAGTATTTCGTTCTTGTGTTCATCTTGGTATAGACATTGATATTCCGCGTCAATATCTATATTCACTGTTATTGTCTCTCATAGTATCTTTGGATTTATTCAAAGGACTATAAGTCATTTAAGGCTCATTGAGATCCTGTTGATAAGGACCTACAAGTCCCAACAATATCGACCGTACGAGTTCGATTATCGATGCTTAAGCTACCTATCTTTTTTTTTTTAATTTTCAGGTTATTGAAGGTGACGTCACTTTGCAGTTCACCGGAGTGTCAGTGACGGAATATTGAAGCCGATAAAGGTTTAACCTCTTAAATGTTAACTTAATATTTTTATTTTATTTTTTGTTAAAATATTGAGTAGATGAACTGTGTTTATGAATATATTTTATCAGATACAAGTTTTATTAGCTACTGTATTTGTGTTTGTTTGTGAAATAATAATATGTTTTAGTCATTCATGCTTAAACTTACATCGTCACTATTTGTGTTATTTCGGTATTTGTGTGGAATTTTATGAGTACACGAAGGATTATTGTGAAAATATTTGCTCGGATTAAAGTTATGTTCGCGTAATAACATATATACACTACATTATATGTTGTTTATCATTTAGGTCTTTTAAATTATTTTTGCGTTTTTGTGATTAAGATGATGTACTAATAGTAGGAACTTGTACGGACGACCAGGGACGGAACCATGCCCAAATATGGATGGAACCAGGACCAAATATAACCGGGTGCACAGTTTTTTTTAACCGTAACACTAGAAACATTTTTCGATGGACCGGGTGCATTTAACATGCATATAGGAAAAATCGACATTTTTAAAAAAATTAACACTAAATCGAAAAAATCCATGGGGTTCCCGGGCACCCACGGGAACCCCCTGGTTTCGTTCCTGCGGACGACTACGATTTCGGCCATTCATTTTTAAGTTACTTGTCTACATTTTTGTGTGGAATTTTATGAGTAGACGAAGGATTATTGTGAAAATATTTGCTCGGATTGAAGTTATGTTTGTGTAATAAGAGATATCATTTAGGTCTTTTGAACTATTTTTGCGTTTTTTGAGATTTAGATGATGTAATAATAGGAACTTGTACGGACGAGCATTGATGCTTTAGTTACTTGTCTACTTTTTTGTGTTTACAGTATTTGTGTGGAATTTTATGAGTAGACGAAGGATTATAGAAAGTGAGATTGAGATGATCACTGAGGAGGTGGAAGATGACTCTGCTATAATCTATGATAAAGAGTAAGTGTTTTCTTTTTTATATGTGATAATTTTATTTTACAAATTTAATCTAAAAAATATATGTGATTCTATTATTTATCTCACAATTGTTATTTCAGTGCGCGGTCAAAGGTGCGATCGTTTTCCAAAAAAGTAAGTCTACTCATTATCATGCACATAGCTATATTTGTAAATGTGTTTTTAGTTAATAGGTTTTACTTACTGTAATAACATAAAAGGAAGAATCTAAAAAGATGGGCCTTCAAATGAAATTGCAAGACCTTTTGAACAACCACAGAAACATGGCCTCTTCTTTATTTTGGAACATGTGCCTTGCAGTATTTCTCCTTGCTTACAGAGAGTATGCGATACACCGGTACATATTCTTTCTCATACATACTGTGCACCACATTTTACTTGCTTTTGATTCATCCGAAGAGTACTAATACAGAAAATTTACATTCTGTAAATAATAGCACACCCAGAATCGTGGACGTATGGCCTGACATAAGGAAGAAGAACAGATTATTCTGAGGACCAACACATGCTGCACTGGTAATATTCTTTGGCGAGTAATTTTTCAATTTTTTTGGTTGTATTGCTTAGGTTTGTTTACTCTTTGTTTGTAGGATGTCAGGTTCCGGCTGGTTATTGATGCAAACGACATGATCGAAAGATCGAGATGCTTTGTATCCACTCCTGGATTTATACACTTTACGTTATCTAGGGAATGGATAGCTAGGGTACTTTCCTAAGACCAATTTAAAAAGAAAGTACCCTAGCTATCCATTCCCTAGATAACGTAAAGTGTATAAATCCAGGAGTGATAACGAAAGCATCCGCCCCCCCCCCTCGATCTTTCGATCATAACTATTGCATCAATAACCAGCCGGAACCTGACATCCTACAAACAAAGAGTAAACAAACCTAAGCAATACAACCAAAAAAATTGAAAAATTACTCGCCAAAGAATATTACCAGTGCAGCATGTGTTGGTCCTCGGAATAATCTGTTCTTCTTCCTTATGTCAGGCCTACGTCCACGATACTGTGCTATTAATTACAGAAATGTTAAATTTCTGAATTAGTACTCATCGAATCAATCCAAAGGAAGTAAAAAGTGTGCACAAGGAATGTATGAGAAAGAATATTACCAGTGGTAATCTCCATACTCTCATAAGCAAGAGAGAAAACTACAAGGCACATCGTATCCAAATAAAGAGGCCATGTTTTCAGTGTTGATTCAAATGTCTTTGCAATTCCTCTTGAAGGCACCAACCTTTTAGCTTCTTCCTGTATGTATTACAGTAAGTAAAACCCATTAACTAAAAACACATTTACAAATATAGCTATGTGCATGATAATGAGTAGACTTACTTTTTTGGCAAACGATCGCACCTTTGACCGCGCACTGAAATAACAATTGTGAGATAAATAATAGAATCACATATATTTTTTAGATTAAATTTGTAAAATAAAATTATCACATATAAAAAAGAAAAACACTTACTCTTTATCATAGATTATAGAAGAGTCATCTTCCACCTCCTCGGTGATCATCTCAATCTCACTTTCTATAATCGTTCGTCTACTCATAAAATTCCACACAAATACTGTAAACACAAAAAAGTAGACAAGTAACTAAAGCATCAATGGCCGATTTGTACTCGTCCGTACAAGTTCCTACTATTACATCATCTAAATCACAAAAAACACAAAAATAGTTCAAAAGACCTAAATGATATCTCTTATTACGCAAACATAACTTCAATCCGAGCAAATATTTTCACAATAATCCTTCGTCTACTCATAAAATTCCACACAAAAATGTAGACAAGTAACTTAAGAATGAATGGCCGAAATTGTAGTAGTCCGCAGGAACAAAACCAGGGGGTTCCCGTGGGTGCCCGGGAACCCCATGGATTTTTTCGATTTAGTGTTAATTTTTTAAAAAAAATGTCGATTTTTCCTAAATGCATGTTAAATGCACCCGGTCCATCAAAAAATGTTTCTAGTGTTACGGTTAAAAAAAACTGTGCACCCAGTTATATTTGGTCCTGGTTCCATCCATATTTGGGCATGGTTCCGTCCCTGGTCGTCCGTACAAGTTCCTACTATTAGTACATCATCTAAATCAAAAAAACGCAAAAATAATTCAAAAGACCTAAATGATAAACAACATATAATGTAATGTATATCTGTTATTACGCGAACATAACATTAATCAGAGCAAATATTTTCACAATAATCCTTCGTGTACTTATAAAATTCCACACAAATACCGAAAACACAAAAAAGTAGACGAGTAAGTTAAGCATGAATGACCTAAAACTATTATCTATTTCACAAACAAACACAAATACAGTAGCTAATAAAACTTGTATCTGATAAAATATCTTCATAAACACAGTTCATCTAATCAATATTTTAATAAAAAATTAAATAAAAATATTAAGTTAACATTTAAGAGGTTAAACCTTTATCGGCTTCAATATTCCGTCACTGACACTCCGGTGAACTGCAAAGTGACGGCACCTTCAATAAATCAACTTTTCCCCAGCGACATTTCGCTGGGGATATGTTTCCCCAGCGACATGTCGCTGGGGAAAAGGTTGGAATGTTGCTGGAGAAAGCATCGAATGTTGTAGTGATGATTATATATATAATAAGAGTTGCCAATATGTCGTAGGAATAAAATTAACTTGCGGCGCATAGTTATTGGTGGATTAAGACTACCTAGCATGGTTTTTTTTTTAACGGAAATTCATTATATAAAATATAGCAAGGTACTAGAAAAACTAAAAGGGAGTCTTACAAAAAGAAGTTAAAGAACTTGCATCAATTAGGTTTGGGCCGAATAAGTCAACCGTCAACGATCAACAGTCAACGGTCAACGGTCAACGGTCAAACTAACATAACTTAGCCATTTAATACAATCCATTCATTCTATTCTGGGATCAAATTATTTCTTCTATAGCTAATCCAAGAATGAGAGTACATCTTAATTTCTTTCACGAGTATCTTTTCTCGGTGGTTTTAGGTCAAGACTAATTAACTAAGATGTTATGTGAGTAGTACGATGTCAACTAATAGTTTTCGTTATTAGTATACGTGTTTTTATTAAGCCAGTATGTGAGTATGTGTGTATTTTTGTGGTGCAAGTACGAGTTTTTATCTATGTGAGATCATGTGTTTGTTTTTCTTTTTCTTTCTTTAGTGTGTGAGAAATAAGATGATCATATAAATTGGGAAGATTTGAATTCTTCTGTGAGAATAATCGTTTTATTTATTAATTTAATTATCTAAAATGGAGTGGTTGTGAGTATAATTTAACTTGTCAAAAATAGTTACTGGTTGCGATTCAGCTGTTAATTATGGTAACCGGATTTTAACTCTTTTGCCTTTTAGAGTACTTATCATATAACCTGTTATACCTTGACCAAGTAAAATTCATGAGAACAAAAGTTTTATAGCAAATACCTATTTTTTTCAAACATCAATTTCATTAAAAAGCTAGCAAGGAGCTAGAAAAACATAATTGCAAAGTGGAGAATAGAGTGTTACGAGGATTGTAAAACCACTCTATCCAATTGTAGGATTCGATCACCCTACAACCTGGTTATTAATGTAGAATAAATCCGATCTTGAAGACGAACACAACCCAGCAGATTATGTATGACAGAAAAAGAAAAAGATACACAAGAATATAACCATCAATATTACATGTTTATTGAGTATAAAAAAGAATGAAGTACAAAACCTTCCCCCCCCCCCCACCTCCTTTTATAGAGATGAGGGGGAGAACAAACTGGTTGAAAGAATAAAAGTATACAACCCCTTCCCACCTGCTGCCACCTTGTCGTTCACGAACCTGAACGCCAAGAAATCCGACAAACCGGTTTCTAAAGCGGAACCACGAATCAAGAACTACTCCAACAAGACTTGAATACCAAGAAACCGTTTAAAGTAAATCTTTTGTCGATTAAACCCTAGCAAACCTGAAACTTGAAAACCAAGTAACAAACTAGTCGACAAAATCGTTGATGATAGAAGAACCCTAACCGAAAAACCTTAAACAAATAAATCAAAGAAAACCCTTTGATGAAACCCTTGCTCAAATCAATCAAACTTCACCAACAAGTAACCTTATTTAAACCAAAACTTTGAAGTTGAAACTTCTTGCAAAACCTTGTCACCTTTGAAGCTCAAAACCGAAACTCCAAGAACCTTGTTGCCCAAGTAATCTTGACATGTAAACCTAGAAACCTTCCTTGTAATCTACACAACGATAGCCAAATATTAACCAAAAAAGACAAAGAACGCAACCACCGGACAAGAAACTTCGAAAGGTTATATCTCCCTCCTGGAAGATCCTATGGAGGATCCCTCCGGTGAGATCCTAGATCTATATGTCTTCAACCTACGGTTTAAATTTCATAGAAATCCAACGGTTAACGAACCCGCAGCGCCAATTATCCCACGGTTGCGCAGTAACCGACAAACCAACCCTGATTCACTCGTTACTCTTGTTTCGGCTCTCTTCACGTTGTGTGATTTGTTCTTCTCGAACTTGGATGTGATACCAATTGTTTCTCCTTGATGTCAAAAAACCACAACACCAAGAACTTTTGTTGTTGAGAACCTGATAGCCCAAACAGAATAGAACCCTCTTGTTCCTTCCAGAAAAACAAGCAACAAGGACCTCTTCTTAATCGATCCTAGTTAACCAGAAAACCCACGAACCTCGCCTGATACCACTAGTAGGATTCGATCAACCTACAACCTGGTTACTAGTGCGGAATAAATTCGATCTTGAAGACGAACACAACCCAGCAGATTATGTATGACAAAAAAAGAAAAAGATGCACAAGAATATAACCCTCAATATTACATGTTTATTGAGTATGAAAAGAATGAAGTACAAAACCCCTCCCCCCCCCCCACCGTCACCTCCTTTGTATAGAGATAGGGAGGGACAAACAGGATTGGAAGAAATAAAAAGTATACAACCCATTCACCCTCACCTCCTTTTACTAGAGTGAGAGGATGATGGGCTTGGGGGACCGTAAAGAACCCAATCAACCTAATAAGGCTATAATTAGAGCAAATTTACATCTAAATCCCTAAACTAACAATACTAGACTAATATGGATACTAATTATAACAATTTCCACCTTAGTACCATATTAAGCTTTACCGATACTCAGCAAATTCAACCTATGCTAGAACCTCGGACAAGGGATAGCCTTTGATAATGCACTTGTAGCAATACCCTCTACTATCTTTAGCTCGAATCCTGACTCTATTGCGAGTCCCTTTAGCAAAGTATCCTCCTTTGCAGCCTCCGTAAGTGTCATGTATGCCGCTTCAGTTGTTGACAAAGCCATCATGTGCAGCATCATAGCTTCTCAGCTTCCTGCACATCCCTGTAACATCAACCCGTACCTTGTGATTGATCTACTCATGACAATGATCGATCTTCCCATGGCGTAGTCAAAATCCACAAAAAAAAACTGTACGTCTATCTGTAATCCACGATCAAACTTATCCAACATACCCACATCTGCAGATGCTATGTCAAGTCTCGTGCAGACCAACTGATACTCCTGGCTTCTAACCGCATATATACATGACCACTTACCATTCTTTTCCACATCACATTCCCCTGATAGACTACCCTCCAAAAACAGTATGGAGTGTCCCTCCAACAAAGTCTGTACCAACTACCCGTTGTAAAACCTAGACTGTGACACCCCTAGAGTATTACCACTTTGATCTCTGACGATCTCCATACCAAGTACATTTCCTTTTGCTTTATCCAGCAAACCCTTGGTAGCCCAGATCTTAGCCTTGCATCCGCAAGAAAAAATCATATCATCTATATAGAGAAATAGATGTATGAACATACCTGGTGTATACTCCCAGTAATAGTCATCGCTGTCGTCACTGCATTTCGTGCAACCGTTGCTGAGCACATACACATCTGACCGAGCATCCATATCATCTTTCAATCCAGCCTTCCACTTGGAAATCACCTCACAAGCAACTGTATTATTGAAAGTCAATAACTCATGTGCATAAATATTCTTCGCTTCAGCAACTGCAAATGCAGCCTCATTACTGTCTTCTCTATAACTGAATAGTTCTCATGCTGAGTGTTGCTCCCTATCACGTGCTGAATGATAGCATATCAAATCTTGAGTTTGTACTTTATGAGAACCAGCTCCTTGACCAACACATGCTGAGTGTTGCTCCCTATCACGTACTGAATGATAGTATATCAAATCTTGAGTTTGTACTTTATGAGGACCAGCTCCTTGACTGACATTCCTTAGAGGTTCCACCTCAAATGCATGATCC
>BQNB010001392.1:76681-140858 GCA_026074375.1 Tanacetum coccineum | reverse complement strand
TATTTGTGTTTGTGCAAGTTAATCAACCTCTATTTTATTCTCTCCCTAGTTTCTCTTTCTAGTTTCTCTCTCTACAATTCTTCTCATCTCGTAGCTTTTTTTCTTGTTCATCATTATGAAGTGAAGTGATTTTTTGGATTCCAACAATTCTTTAATATCATCATCATTGAAGATTATTGCTGGAAACTTGTGAAGTGACAAGACAATCTTCTCAGGTCCAGAATTTCCTTTCTTCAAATACAAAAGATCTTGATTAATCAGAGATAATGTTGGAGCTTCAGGATCTCATTGACAACTATGAACTAATGGTGTGGTCTTTCATGGATGTGGAGAGACAATAATTTCTTTTCTACTTTCCCAGACAATGTCACTCTTCAAGAAATTCTTCATCTGATCAATGTGATACTGATGCTCATCTATTGAAGTACATCTATGTCTCAACATCTCATCAGCCATCTTTCTCAGCTTAGCTTCATCAATAGTCAGCGATACTTCTTCCATAATGTCTTGAGATACTTGCTTCGATGGTATTTCATCATCATCTGAAGCATAAGAGTCAGTCCAAAAATCAAAATCATCATCTTTTTGTTGATTACCTGAGGTTGATGGAGCCAGTTCCTCTTGTAAATCTTGTCCAGACGATGACTCTCCAAATACATAAGCTTCATACTCCGAGGTCTTCTGTCGCTTTGCACTATTCTCCCCCTCAGGGTAAGCATCATCATGAGGTTCGTCCTGATCTCTTGGGTGAACGATAGGAGATCTACAAGCAGTTTGTAGTACCGTATTTCTTTCAAACTTCATCTGGAGAGCCAACCATATTGCTATGTCTTGTTGTTACAATTGAGGATCAGCTTTCATAGCAAGATACAGTTGATATTGTTGATCTGGAACAGAGGATGTTTGTAATTGAGCTGGATGAACACGAAGAATATGTCCAGACATATAACTACGTACGGATGCATCAACTTGAGAAGGAATGACATTGTCAATTGCATTCTCAATTTGTATCGAGATTTGAGCCTGAATATTTCCACGTTCCTGCAGAATAGCTTTAGCAATCACTCTTTCCGTCTCTTCTTTAGCCTTTTGCCTCTCCAGAATCAACCCTTCTGCAACATACACTAGAACTTGATTCCGAACTTGTTCAGGAACTTGCTTCATAACTTGCTCTTTAATGTGTTTATCTACCATAGTGGGTAATGTCTCAACCATTACATCATGAAGATTATCAGCAAGTGTATCGAATGACTTTCTTGGCATGAACCTCGCCCGTAGATGTGCAAACAAGTAACCATAATGTCCTTGTAACTCATGAAAGAAGCTCTTGTAGCGTTTGAAGCGAGTAGGTTTTGTCTTGAACAATGATAGAAGTCGATTCATTTTAGCTAACTTTTTGTGAGGTGAACTTGATGATGATGTAGTATGAGGTGTATCCATCAATTCCTGGAGTTTCTCGGTATCCGAAGATACGAGATTAGTATGAATCCTAGGAGATCTAATTGGTGTAGGGATTGGTGAATTCCTAATCTCCTCTACAAGTTTCCCTTTCTCTCTTCTCTTTAATTCATACACCTCATCAGTTATTTCTTTATCGTTGTCATTTACATTCACTGGTATAACAATGTTAGTAATCTCCACCAATGGAGTCTCCTTAGTAATCTCTACCTCTTTATCTTTAGTAATCTCCACCTCCTTATCTTTAGTAATCTCCACCTCCAGACTTTCCTTAGTACTCCTGGGCTCTATCCTAGTGCCGGGAATATTTGGTTCATCGTTCCTAGGGATTAAACTATCATAAACAATATTCTCTTGTCCATCCACCATCTTTTTAATTTCTTCAGATGCCAAGTGCTCATCAACCAGTGCCACATTTTCTCTTGCTTCCTGCTCCTCATGACTTTTATGCTCAGCAAGACTAACTTGTAATGTATCTTGTAAAATCATCTCAACTGCTTTGTCAACAGTTGGCACTAGAGCTGGTGGTGTAAGACGTGTGGATCTCCTTTCAGGAATACGAAGACGAATCATAGTTGATTGTCTTGGAGCACCTGACTATGCGGCTTCCTTATCAGGGTTAGGTAACCTAGGGGCGCTAGTTGTCCTATGTGTTCTGTGGGTAGACTCAGTCGGCTGTGACTGAGTCAGAGGAACATCTATCCCAAACACCTCCGCTTACATCCGATAATGCTCCGTTTGCTTCATTTCATCAGTGATCATCCAAGCTGGTATCTGCATTCCAACTTTGTTTTTATGTCTTCCTGAGTTAAAAATATTCTTCATGATATCATCATCTTGCAAGTTGTGATACATGTCTCGAGCACGTCTTGAGATGTCAGGAAAGATAGTCATGTAGTGACTGACAATGATCTTTGTAAATCTTGGATATGGAATCGAAGATGTTGGATGATGAAGCGAATAGTAGAGTCCTTCCCATAGTAACTCCGCATAATCCACATGAATGTTATTGACAAAGCAATACAGCATTTTCATTATCTGCAAAGGCGGTTGGTCCCATCCAATGACACGTGTTGTTAAGCATTTGGAGAATATTTTGCATAACGTTTGCCATGGCTGCAGAAGACTAGTAGTCTTGAAATTCGATTGTGTCTTTAACTCCATTATAAATCCCAATACTTGCTTGTAGAATGGAACCATGTCAGAAAATGATGGTGGTGGCACGAATGAATTATGATTATTCGCAGTTGCTTGTGGAAGATGAAAGATTTGTCTGAAGTCATCCAGTGTAAGAGTGAGTTCTCTCTTGTCCAGCATAAACCTGAGCCGATACTTTGATCCGTCTTCCTTCAAAGTATACCAAAACTATGCCATATAAATCCATGGAACGGATGAAGAAGCTGCAATGCTGAATCGTAATGGATGATTCTTGATGATATTCGTCAGAATTTTGCTTTCTGGCGGACATTGCACATGATCAAGATCAACTTTCTTGTTAGCATCCATAAGATCATATCTCTTGTTCGAAAGACACAGTTCATCTGGATGAACATCAGCTGCATGTTGTTGTTATGCCATGATGATTACTGAATGAATACAATTGAGATATTAGATAACAAGCAATTCATTTGACATTTTTGTCTTTTTCCACTCTGTCTGTTTTATATGTTCTGGCAATTCTTTTTGAACATATTTTTGATCAGTTTCTTTCCCATGTGCTCGTTCTTGCTTTTTCTAGCACATGCCATACGCTTTATTCTTTTGATTTACCATTTTTGTGTGTTTAGGCAATTCTTTTTCGAACACACTTTTGATTTACTTTTTCACGTATGGATTTAGCTCTCTCTTTCTGTTTTTAGAATATCCTCACCAGAAATTGTTTGTGACATGATACTCTTTCAAGAATGATGGTAGATTTCTCTTTTGATTTTATCAAGACTCTTTTTTATGAAAAATTAATGGAAAATCATTCAACTTCTTAAAATGATTTTGTGAAAGAGTTTCATTTTGAACAATAAACAGATTTTGAGAACTTTTTCTAAAACTTTTGACAAAAACTTTCTTTATAATGATAACATAAATCATTATGGACATCTCTCAAATCCACAAATGAATGGACACTAAGACAACTCTCTTCATCATTCTGTTCATTGCAGAAAACGGCCGAAGCGGACATGACTTAGTCCACTTAAACAATTGATTTGGATTAACAGATTTAAGTCATAAAAACTTTTTCTTTCACTTGTTGGTCATGTAATCCTAAACAATGAAAATACAACATATCTAATTCTATAATTCAATGGACACTAAGTCCTCACTCCTCTTCTGTTTATTGCAGGAAGGGGAATAACGGCACTTATACGGACATGACTTAGTCCACTTAAACAATTACAAATAGATATATATGACCCATAGCTTAGAATTCATAAAAACCTGATTTCTTTTTTAAAATTATTCACCACACTTGAAAAACAAAATGATCTTACCTTCCACAGGACTATTTAAGATTAAAACCTCATAATCTTGAATCATCAAATATTATTTCTTTCTCATAAACACATTCACGTTTACAAACGTACTTTCATGATTTTGCTTTTTAGTATCACTGAATTTGACTTTTTGACCTTCAGAGTTGGACTTTGGACTTTTCCAAAGTTTTTACGTTTTTGTATATTATCGGTGTCACAAACCTGTTTTCTTTGACATATGAAAGACCTAAACTCAATCCAAATTCAATCCTTATATCATCATTCTCGATATTACCACCTGAAGTCAATTAATCGATAAACAATCAAACGCGCGGTAAACATCATACACATTCGAATTTCAATTTAACTAATGGTAATCATGTATAGGCTATTAATCACGTACTTTTACTGAATCTGATAGCATATGATCAACCTTGATGTGTGTAATTAATTGACAAATTCAATGACCATAAACTCAGGTATTACTTCCATTATTAAACGTGTTTAAACTCGATAATACATAATCATCAATTAACAGTCTAATTATTCTCACCCACTTACGTTTGAGAAAGAAAAGTGGTAGAAATCGTTGTAATGATATTGAAAGATGAACATGAATTTCTTCTCAAACTCGCGTAAGGGATTCGGTAAATAGAGAAAAAGAATGAAAAATTTCCTCCTTAATAGCCTACCGAAAAAGATTTTGAAAATTGACACATTTAGCCCATTGATTATATTTTGATTTGTTTTTAAACTTTTCCAAAAACTCCCTTGAATAATTATTTTTTTTTCAATAAATCCCTTTGAAATGAAATCTTGTATAGAACGTAGTCTAAAATGAAAAGATTAAATAAATAATCTCCCATTGAAACTATAACGTTTTTCATATTCAGTCTTTTGTGAGAGATCATTGTTTTCATTTTTTTCCAAAAGTTGTATGTGGAATGGAAATTTTAAGTACTCTACCCTTAGATCATGATTCGTTATTTTCAATGTGAAAGTTTTTATGAAAAAATTGGAATCATGAAACTACTGCAATGGATCGTTTTTAATTTTTTTTTTTAATATGTAAAAAATATATGTCAAACTTTTGTAATTTTTTGCATAAATTTTGAAATTTTTTCTTTTTGTTTTTGAAATATTTTATTTAATGTTTTTGATTTGTTTGAAGCTTTTCAAGAAGTACTTTAGCAGGGGCTTTTCCAAATGTGTTGAATCATTACATCTCATACCAATTCAATTGAACCTAAAATATCTCAAAGCGTTCTTTCTTTTGGAAGTGCCTTGAGTAAATAGTTCCGCAAGTTGGTTATTCGGTCCCGTACAAAGTAAATTTCCACAGTACCCTTTCTTCAAATATTCTCTTATTAAAATGATACCAGATGTCAATGTACTTCTGTCTAGAATGTTGGACGATTGCATGAATTAGCAATGACATCTTGGAGTCTACAGTACATCAGAATTCCAGATTGTACTTATATCTAATAGTCAAATAGTTGAGTAGGCATCTAAATAACTTTGTGCACAACACTGCAGACAAGGAAACATATTCTGCTTAAGAGGTGACATCGCAGTGTATCAATCTTGTTTCTTTGAACTTCAATCACGTGGCTTTTCCACCCTAGAATATGCAATCTCATGATGTACACACTCTTTCAATCATCTTTACATCCTGCATGGTCCTCGTTGGAATGGGCAATTAGTTCAATTCCGGAATCATTCGGAATACCATTAGGCCCATGTTTAGGGATGTGTAGGCCCCTGCCTACCACAAAGATCCGTTTAAACCTTCCTTTTTTTTTGTGGGGTTTGACCTCGATAGGACGTTCTTCGGTATCGAGCTCATATAAAAGTAAGCAAAAGCTATTGTTCTGGTCCTAAATGGCTGTTAGGTACATGAGCCCTCCTATCATACGATGATAAGTCATTTGATCAGTAGGATGTGGCCTTGTAAATTAGAAGCCTGGCCTCCTGTTGCTATTGGTGTACTATGGAAACACATTCATCTAGACCTTTGTTTCGTTTAGCAATTCTATTGCATTTTGTGACTGACATTATGAATAGGCCTACGGGGAGATTTGAATGAACTTGAAGTCCAGGAAAGAACTTTAGTTCACCCATCATTGACATTTCAAAATTATTTTTCATTAAATTTGCAAAACGTTTGAAAAAAAACGGGAATTTGTTGTTTAAACCAAAAAATGATGTCGTCAACATATACTTATACAAGTAATATGTCTTCCCCATGACGTCGTGTAAACAAAGTTAGGTCAATTATACCTTTAGTGAACCCATGTTCAATTAGGAAAAGAGACAATTTGTCATACCATGCACGAAGTGCTTGCTTAAGATTGTAAAAGCTTTTTTTCAACCTGTTAGACATTGATCTGGAACATTCTGGTATACAATAAACCTGCTGGTGGCTGACATAGGACTTCTTCTTTCAAAGGAACCATGAGAAAAGCGTTTGACATCCATTTGAAAGATAATGATTATGTTTATGAGCAGCATAAGCAACTAAAAATACCCGAACAGCCTCAAGACGAGCAATAGGAGCAAATGACTCTTCAAAATCAATGCCTTCTTCCTGCTTATATCCTTTAGGGGTTAATAGACAAAGAAGTTACTATACTTTCCTAAAAAGTTCGCCTAAGTTACTCAACTTTCATTTTGTTCACTTAGGTTACTGAACTTTTGATAAACATACACCCCCATAATTTCAATGTTATTCCGAGTAACACTGGACGCTATATTTTTAGGTTAGTTAAGTAACCTAAATGGTCATTTTTACAAGTTCAATGAGGTTGTATGTATATTTTTATCAGTTGAGTAACCCCAAAATGTCATGTTCATAAGTTTAGTAAACCTAAGTGAACAATATGAAAGTTAAGTTATTTAGGCGAATTTTCTGTTAAAGTATGGGTAACTTCTTTGTATTAATACCCTAACCTTTAGCCACCAAGATGGTTTTTGTTCTGAAACCTAACTATATTTTCTAGGCATCACACTTATGCTTTCCAAATCCATTTGAGAGAAATAATTTTCTTTCCTTTTGGGCGTTTGTATACGAGTTCCAACTTGAAGTCTCTCTAAATGGATTCAACTCATCTTATAGAATCAATCTAAACTGTGATCTGCCATAGCTTATTTGATATTTCTTTGGTTCAATTGTATGACGGTTAAAGCATACATGCATACCTCAGAATCTGTGTGTACCTTTGGCGGGTCATGAAAAGTTTAGATAGGGTCACCAATAACTGGTCTAGAGGAGGATCTTTTGTCAATATGTTTCAGGTCTAGGGTTGTGACTGATGGAAAATTCTGCCACATTTGATGGTTTTAGAGCCGTTGTAGATGACTCATTTTCCTCATTGACTGGGAGGAATTATTTGGGAACAAATTGTGCTTTTACATCAAAATCAGCAGTGTCTTCTGATTAAATTCATTCAAGCCACGTCATAAAAGATTGAGAGAAGTATGTTCCGTTAGATGTAGTGACAACAGGATGGAGCCTCATGCGTGTCAACCAATGATATGAAGATGTTAGAAGATGATTCTTATGAACTGAGTTGGTTTGTGCAGCGGAATGATGGGTATTTGAAGATTGGCCTTTTCAAAATAGTCTTCAAACATCGGATGAACAAATTATCCAAATCTTCTTTGGATGGAGTATTCATTAGATTTGCTGATGAATTATGATTGTTGAATCATTGAAGTTCGGGTTCTAAACAGTCATGTTTAGAAGCCATTGTTGTGAGCTTGCTAAACTTAACATGAATGGTCTCCATTATCATTTTGGTCCGTCTGTTATAAATTCGAAAACCTGTTGAGGTTTCCGAATAACCAATAAAGACCCCAATGTCTGCTTTTGGTTTCATTTTTCCAAGATCATCTCAGTTATTTGTTGGATAACACAATGAGCCAAACACATGAAAAATATAAGCAATATTCGGTTTTCGACCGCGTAATAGCTCATAAGGTGTTTTGTTGTATCGTGTATGGATGATTGAATGATTTTGAGTAAAACAAGATGTAGCCACTGCTTCAGCCAAGAAATCATGGTAACTTAAAAAGAACTTTGAAATATTGCTGTATTCTAATATGATTATGCGTAGCAAACCTTCATACAAGAGTACGAGCCGTCTTTCAACTTCTCCATTTTGTGAGGTGTTCGTTGCATATTTGAAAATTGGTTTCGCATGTTGCCTAACTTTTCATAATGTGCTTTTAGAGTTGCGCTTTTTGATTCAGTACCATTATCAGTACGAATCTTACAAACTTTGGCTTTGTAATTCAATTGAGCTTGAGTAATGAATTTCTTTGATGATTCTCTAGAGTTTCATCTTTTCGAGCAAAGAAAATAGCTACGTATATCTAGAAATTGTCCACTTTCACAAGAATATATTCTTTCCAGTGATCATGTACCCCTCATTTGGACCGCATAAATCCTTTGAGCCGTTGTGATCTGTGAAGTAATTTCCAAATTTAGATATGATCACTTGGAACCAGTTTAGGTGGATGAGATAGCTTTCTTGATTTTTTCATTTCACAAGCAGGTAACAAAATGGTTATCCTTACAGTATTTAAACTTTGGTAGACGTCAACCAATTCAAGTCTGGTAGATCGTTTATGTACCAATATTATAATCATCTCAGTGTATTAGTCGATAAGGTGCGGTGTTTATATTTTGGGTTCTGATTTCTAAACGGAGTATGTCAAGGGGTGATTGCTCTGTCTTCAGGGCGCGGATATGCTGAGTGCGAGGCGGGGAGTTATTCGGTTTTATATTTAAGTTGCTGGAATCATATAAGTACTACACATCCTTCTTACCCCGAGCATAATTGGTTTGCCGGACCAATGTTGACACTTGCCTTTGCCATGCCATTTTTTTCCATAACCATTACTTTGTTGATGTAGTTTTGGACATGAGACAACACGGGTGACGAAAGCCAGCCATGTTAAAAAATGGAGATAGTATCCAATTAGAATCGCATCCACCTTTGTTGAGATTATGGTTCTTCCTTCCAGATTCCGTACGGAACTATGTATTAGAACAGAACGCACTTCTAAATCTCCATCACAAAATTGTCCTAACGCTTACAAGGAGATTTTATGTCCAAGACCTCAACATAATTATCATGACAATAGTGATAGTGCCATGTTTATAATCGCCATAGCTGTGATTTGCTACAAAATTATCATTTCCAAAAGCGAACGGTTCATGAATTTTTCACATCAAATTTCCTCAATAGTAAACGATTCACCCGTCATTTTGCTTGAACAAACAAATGTCTACGACCCATAGAACGATCTGTGAACTACCTGCATCATAAGATGAAGAAACACTTGGAAATGGGCAATTTGGACTACCCATTTCTTAATGAAAATCGATGTTTCTCAGCTATGAACAAGTTGTTAGCAACATTCGGTTTTTATGTTTACAGGGAGTCCAAATAACTTTTGGTTGTGATTTCAAACACTTTTTCCAAACTATACTGTCCGATTCTGGTTTTCTTTATGAATGTGCTTAACGGTTTATCGTACAAATTTGTTTTCTTTATCCTGGACGCACTAGAAACGTTATCCTTTGCTTTTGAGGCACTTTCTACATCAATCTTAGATTTGGAAACTACAGAAGTAGTATCTAGAGTCTTAGATTTGTGTTCTCTTTCTTAGAAAACCTAGTCTTAGGAGTATGTAGTAGTTTCTAAAGATTTTGGTGTTCTAGAATTAGTAAAGAAGGTTCTACAAACATTATTTATCATGATAAGGAATAAGCACATTTTGCATACAAGAAACACTTAACAAAGTTTTCGCTTTAGAAGCGTTTGCAACATCAACATCAATTACATTCTCCTTATTCGAAATAACATTCGCAGATGTATTATCTTTTTGCTTATTTTTCCTAACATAAACTAAAACATTCTTTGATGCTTTCTTAGAGTTGACTAAAACACTGTTTGTAACACTTGAATCTTTACTCATTGGTCTTCTAACTCTAGATGTAGCATTCACTCCTGTAGAAGATAAACCACTTTTAGTTTGTTTTATTTGTGTTTTTGTGTTGTGAAAATCTGTACATTCCTGGTTTAATGACATTTTTGTCCTGATTTGCCCCTGTTTGTTTGTTAGATGAAGTCTGTAAAATGACTGGTTTTAACACAACATGGTTTTCTTCTATTTTGGAAACATCTGTTTTCTTTTAAAAAACGCGTTTGTTTAGTGGTGTGACACTCAAAGTAGAGATTGAGAACATTTGGTTTTGTCAAATTAGTTCTTACAGACTTACTTTTCACTTTTTCCAATCTTGTCTTTAACTCAGATATGGTAGATAAAAGATTCTGATTCTCAGCACGAATAGCACCATATGCATATGTTTTCTCAGAAACATAAATAATTAATTCATCCATTTCCTTTTGAGTTTGAGACCGTGTCTTTTTTATTGAATGAAAAGCATTTTTATATTCCAATTTTGATTTATCACGTTATTTTATCAAAGATTGGACTTTAATAAACAAAGGACATGTTTATCCTCTAGTGTCTCACATCTTTGAAATCAAGAGTATCAAAGAGGATTTGTGTTTTTATTTCTCGAATTTGAATCCCTTATGTTTTTCTTTTTCTGTTGTAAGCTTTAATTCAAAATACAACACTTTGCTTTTGACATCTTTGAACATCTTTTGCAAGAATTTTTATTCTAGACTGTAACCCTCTTGATCTCAACATTTCTTTTTGACTTTGGTCAAGTTCATCATTAAGAAACTTATACTACAACATTCATGATTAACAACACACACAGTTTCAAAACATCATGTTTGAGAGATCTTCCAAACGTTGTTCTTTTCAACAAAATCATTTTGTTTTTCTAGTTCATCAAGCTCTCTTTCTGTTGACTCAAAAAAATCTTTACAGCTTCTTTTACATCCCTTGTGAAATATGGATTCAAAAGAAGTGAAGTAATACCTTCAACTTGTTAAGAATTGGTTTTTTAATGATCGTGACATAAAATCATTAATTTTTATTTCAGCCGGTGATGAGACTGATAGTGTATATAAAATGCTCGCTCTTTTCAGTTCTGTTGTATTAGCACAGATACTGCTTTTTCAAAACAACCTCTTTTTTCTCTGGTCTTTATTCTTTGGTCAAGTGGACTCATCGGCATTAGCTTTGTAACCGGAATTATTAAAATTATTAATTTTTTTTTTATTGTTTGCTATTTTTATTATTTTTAGTTATTGTTGACATTTTGTTATAATTAAAATAAAAATATAATAAAATGGTATAAAAATTTTTATTTTTAAACTATTGATTAGATATCTGCTTGAAAACCAAAATAGAATAAATTAAAAAAAAAAAAAAAAACAAAAAAAAAAAAAAAAAAAAAAAATACTTAACAGAGGGACTATAGATGATGAAAAATATTTTTGCTCAATTTG
Source organism: Tanacetum coccineum (assembly GCA_026074375.1). NCBI lineage: Eukaryota > Viridiplantae > Streptophyta > Magnoliopsida > Asterales > Asteraceae > Tanacetum > Tanacetum coccineum. The sequence goes on along the minus strand of BQNB010001392.1, from coordinate 129,496 downwards.
AAAGCTCTTTTGAGAACAAAATCTCATAACGAGCATTTAATTGTTGTATAAATTGTCAACATTTTTGGGTGTTCGCAAAACTATTGGATCATTTTTTTTTTTCGTTCATCTTTGTTGACTTTTGAGAGCCTCCTCAAAAAGGGATTTGTCCTCAGGTATCTCTAATCATTCAAAGGGATTTCTAATACCCAATCTGAGGCACATATAATTTTGGACACTTTTGAAATTGCTTTGCTTGAGTGTCATGTAAGGAGTGGATAACCCCAAAACCATGTTTTAATTGTTGGGTCAACACAGACAATGGTTTTTTCTGGCCCACAGCATAAAAATCCTTGTAAAGAATTACCAAGTTTCAAAATTATATCAACATTATTTTTCAGTTTGGCCTCAAGATCAAGAATAGTATCATGATACGTATCCTCTTTTTCACTCATTTGCCTTTTTAAAATCAAATGTGTCTTTTGTAATTCCTCATTTTTCTTCTGTTTTGTTATTTTTGACATCAAATCTAATTTATCTCTTTGTTTTTCGAGATCTCGAATGATATCTCGATCACGAACCAATTGAGACAGAGCTTGTTTATTATAACGTTTTGCCCATTCATCAGCTTCAAGAAATCCGTTGAGATAATTATTATCCTTCTTGATAGGTCACATGAATCTTGAATCTATCATATCAACATGTAAGATCTGGTCTTAGAAGAGAATGGAGGGCCAAGTTAAGGAATTCAATCTTATTAGGAGGGGAAAAATTGAGAAGTTAATTACAGTGCTTCACACTCTATTGAAGATTAGAGGGCTTTTTTATAGGCCAAGGGGAGGGAGGCTTCCTCTTTCTTTTTTTCTAACTTGTCAATATTGGCCCGAGACTTTGGTTATTTTGTTATTTTTACTTAAAGACATAATGTACCTTATTACTAAGTATATTTATCTATAACAGATATAAGTTAATAACAAAATATAGTAAAACCACATAATCGACACTTTTTCTGATAAACCTAACAATCTCCCACTAATGGGTCGATTATTCTGGGGCGTTCCTCGCCTTGGCTCTTCAAGTGGTTTCCATTTACGTACATTCCCATCTTCATTTGATACTCGATAAACCTTAATCGAACATCAATCTCTTTCAAACAAACTTTAGAAACTCAACTTCATCATTTGTGAGTTCTTTTTGCACATAGCTAGACTCAGTCGGCTGTGACTGAGTCAGAGGAACATCTATCCCAAACACCTCCGCATACATCTGATAATGCTCTGTTTGCTTCATTTCATCAGTGATCATCCAAGCTGGTATCTGCATTCCAACTTTGTTTTTGTGTCTTCCTGAGTTAAAAATATTCTTCATGATATCATCATCTTGCAAGTTGTGATACATGTTTCGAGCACGTCCTGAGATGCCAGGAAAGATAGTCATGTAGTGACTGATAATGATCTTTGTAAATCTTGGATATGGAATCGAAGATGTTGGATGATGAAACGAATAGTAGAGTCCTTGATAGTTGTAAGCAATTTATACTATATATATAATATAATATAGGTGAAAATAAACAAATCACTTTTAAAATCCAAAAAAAGCAATAAGTTTAAATTCACAAATAAAAATATATATATCAAAAAGTATCGATTTCTCGCTTCGTTATCCACAAAGTTTAAAACCAGACCCGGGTCGTTATGTCCCGACGAGGCGTGAATTTAAAAATCGAGAATCGGCTTGGAATTTATGCTTGAATAATCAAAGATTAGGATTTGGTTTTCTATTCCTACTAAACAAAAATTAAAAACATGTAAATGCGAGTAAACAAGTAAAGCAATTAAAGACTTAAACGAAAAACGTTAACGGAAATTAAAAACGAACGCGACTTAAAACCTAAATTATCAAAATTAAGTCCTAAAATGATCTTTTTACTTTTATTTAACCCTAAGTGACTAAAAAGTAAGAACAAAGAAAACTAGACCAAAAACGAAATTGATTTAAGCTTAAAAACACGAAAAACGTAAACGAGATTAAATCCCGTTCTTTAAAAAACCAAATTGTAAAATTTTAACCCTACGAATGCAAACTTATTTTTCCTAGGTCCTACATGATAAAAGAAAATTTTGAAAAAAAGGATTATATTTTTTTGACTTTTATTTTATTTTTTATGAATTAATTAATGTTTTAATGAAATTAAATTATTAAAAATAGTAAACTAAATGATAAAAATCTGGAAAAATACAGAAAAATACTTTAGCTTATGAAGATTACAGGAAAAAATAAGAAATTGATAAAGTGCTGATCAAATAAGCAGTTAAAAAGCAAATAAGCTAAAACTAGAAAGTGCATATAAATAAATAATAATGCAAACTAAAACTGAAAAAGACCCTAGGGCAGATGGTATTGTGTGTGTGTGTGTGCTAAGGCGTGTGGTATGTAAAGGGGAGGTCATGGGTTCAAACCCCATGCCTCTCCTTTTTTATAAACCATTTTTTTATGTTTCTTTTTGCAAAATTATATAACAGATAAAAATAAGCAAGTTTAAAAAAGTGACTTTTTGTAAAACTTAAAAATAAGCTAGAAAATAAGCAAAGAAAAACTGGCAGACTTAGCTTTTTTACACTAAGGACAAACTGTTATGCTATTTTTAAGACAAATAAGCTAGTAAAAAAGGAAAATAAGCTAAGGCAGATTTGCACTACATCTAATAAGCTCTAGGAACAAAAATAAGCTAAGAATCTAAGCTAAAAAGGGCTGAGACAGTCAAAAAGCTATAAGGCCAAAACTGGAAGTCAACAGCCCAAAGGACAATATTTGAGCTTAAATTTAAGCACATTAGTGGAACCTTATGAGCTTGTGACTTATAAAATCTTAAACCTTGACCTATGGGCTTCTAAAATTAGCAAAGAAAATTGAGTTTGAAGTACATATAAGCTAAGAAAGGGGCTTATTACTCAGCATATGCTGAGTTTTGGGTTTTCATTAAAAAGACAAAAGGCTTATATGCAACCTTAATTTTAAGCAAGAAAAACAAGTAAAAACCTTAACATAAGCTGAAACAGATGAAATATGTATCCAAATGAGCTTATACACAAAATTTCAGATCTTAAAACCACCTTTAACTTGCCTAATTCTTAGATTGAAAATTGGACTTTTTAATAGATAAGAAAACTTGACAGATTGACTTAGACCACAAATGGCCAAAGCACACTCAAACTATATTTGATCTACTGCATTTTAGATCAAAAACAAGTAAGAAAATGTAAACACAAAGCACTTAATCAAAACTAAACAGATAAGCTAAATCACTAAACTAATTAAACCACAGATTGAAACAATGGTTACTAAGGACTTTAAAAAGAGAATTCTAAGTTTAACAACCTTTCAAAACAGATTAGATTTACTTAATAAAGCTTGTTAATCTTGCCTTAGTGACCCAACCCAATTAAAACTACCATTCTGACCCATTTTAACCTTATGTCAAACACCCCTTTAATCACTGGATTTGTAATTTTAAACAAAGATATGCTGATTTAAGCTAAATTATGAGAACACAGATATAACAAAAGATGAATGAAGAACAAATAAGCATAAGAAAACAGGAAATAAGCACTAATAAGCAGGTTATGAATCAAACAGTAACATCTACTTTAAAACAGAAATTTATAAGAAACAAGAAACAAGGGAAATTAATCAACAAGCTGACTTCAAATTGCAAATGACACCAAGAATAACTATAGGAAAGCATATAATAAGGAAAAATAAGCAGTATTAATCAAAATAAGCAATGCTACAGTACTATTATAAGAAAATGAAATTTAAGGAACTTACAAGTTCCTTTAGTCTTTTCTCTGAATTTGAGTACCCATAAACAACCTATTGCTTCCCTTGTAGCTCTAAAACCATGACCATCCTTGATATACCATGCTCCAATGCTTTTGACAGATTTTGTGAATTTTTGATTTTTAAGACAGAATTTAAAAACAAGCTTGTATATAAGCTTTTACTGAACCAAGAGTTTATATAAGAGTTTAATAACAAGATTTAAATGACAATTAAAGTAAATGACAGTAAGTAAAGAAAACTTAAAATTTTCATTAACTTCAAAAGAGTACACTGCTTGAAAGTAAATAAGACAGAAAATTAAAAGACTTAAAACATAAATTTAAAACATGAAAAGTAAATTTAAGCTTCACTACTCTTTTAAAAAGTTACATTTTTCTTAACTGTGTGTAAAACACACATATATATCGAATACAAAATGACAATGTGTGCTAGTTGTGTTTGTTTGCTGAGGAGAGTCAAAAGCTTCATCTAAACCCTTCAATTTTCTTGGTCATCAAGGTGTATAATCTGAGCCATTCAATCTTTTGTCTTTAACCTTGACGAATGGGAGTGAATAGGATTGCCAGCATGTTTTGGTGTTTTGTGTGGTGGGATAAGGTTGATTAATGAGGTTTTGTTGTTTTGTGAAGGGTGTTTTGTCTTATGTTGCAGGGTTAACAAACACGCACAAAGTGTGAGAGATATACAGTGTCTTTTAGGGCGGAAAAATTAGTTTAAGTGGGTGCAGGGTATAAGTTTGGTGAAATGGCAAAAGTAGTCCTTCAATTTGTATGTTGATATTGCAAGTTAAGTCCTTATGGTGTATAAAGGTTTTGAGATTTGGCAATTATGGTCCTCCAAGGTGGTATGTGGTATTTCATGGAAGGTCCTTGTGACAAACATTGTTAAGGGGTTGGGGGTTAACGGCTTTGTTATAAGGGGGTTTGGGCCTAGGACTTGGGCCGGGTAATAATAAAAAAGGTGTTGAGCCTTTTTCTTGTACAGGTCTTCATGTAATGTATAAATGGGCTGACTCGGCCCATTAGATGAGTATGGGTTAACTTATTTAACATTTCTTCAATATCGGCTCCGCCTTTGACTTTGACTTTGTCGGGGTTGATTTTGACTTTTTGACTTTTGGCTTTGATTTGACTTTTGCTTCACGCTCTTTCCGTTCTCGTGCTCGGTTTTGTCATTTTGGCTTTGTTTTTTTTCCTTTTCTTAGATATCCGTTACCTGCACAATAGAAATGTTAAACATACAAATACAATGTATTTTTGGTACGTTTTTGGTCATTTAAGTGCGTTTTAATGGTTAAAGGTATGTGTAATTAAACACATACCAGTCCTTCCCATGTGCTCGTTCTTGCTTTTTCTAGCACATGCCATACGCTTTATTCTTTTGATTTACCATTTTTGTGTGTTCAGGCAATTCTTTTTCGAACACACTTTTGATTTGCTTTTTCGCGTATGGATTTAGCTCTCTCTTTCTGTTTTTAGAATATCCTCACCAGAAATTGTTTGTGACATGATACTCTTTCAAGAATGATGAAAATTTCTCTTTTGATTTAAATCAAGACTCTTTTATGAAAAATTAAAGAGAAATCATTCAACTTCTTAAAATTGTTTTGTGAAAGAGTATCATTTTGACACAATAACAGATTTTGAGAACTTTTTCCAGAAATCTTTTGACAAAAACTTTCTTTATAATGATAACATAGAATCAAGTAATCTCAAACCCTCAACTGAATGGACACTAAGACACTCTCTCCTCATTCTGTTCATTGCAGAAAACGGCCGAAGCCGGACATGACTTAGTCCATTTAAACAATTGAGATTTGGATTAACAGATTCAAGTCATAAAAACTTTTTCTTTCACTTTTTGTCATGAATCCTAAACAATGAAGACAAACATATCTAATTCAATAATTGAATGGACACTAAGTCACTCACTCCTCATTCTGTTCATTGCAGAAAACGGCCTAAACCGGACATGACTTAGTCCACTTAAACAATTACGAATAGATATTTCTGACTCAAAGCTTAGAATTCATAAAAACTTGATTTCTTTGCCAAAATTATTTAACGTTTTCATCACACATGAGAAACTGATCCTTTTGTACCACAGTCATTCAAACATTAAACATTAATCGTCAAAGTTATTTCTTTCTGAACACAACTTCACATATACACAAATTAAATTTTCACTGAATTTTGACTTTTGACCATTACCGAGTTTGACCTTTTGACTCTTCCGAGTTTGATAGTTGACTATTACTGAGTTTCACAAACAATGATTCTTTTTGACATATGAAAAACCAAACTCAATCCATTGTATTATATTATCATTTTCGGATTACCACCTGAAGTCAATTAATTAAACTCGATAAACATCAAACTCGGTAAACGTCATACACATCAGAATTTCAATTTAAACGAATTGGTAATCATGTCTAGGCTATTCACATGTATTTTTCACTTAATCTATGCATATTATCATCCTTGATGTGTAATTATTGACAAAAACTCGATGACACATAAACTCGGTAATCTTCAATATTACCGAGTTTAAACTCGATAATACATAAACATCAATTATCAATTACCGAGTTTAAACTCGATAATACATAAACATCAATTATCAATTTATAACGCTCACCCACATACGTTTAGGAAAAAAATAGTACAATACGATGTAATGAACCAAAATGATTGTGTAATGATTTCTTCTCAAACTCGGTAAATAGATTCGGTACTTATAAAAATTTATGATCGAAAATTATGCCCCTTTTATAGCCACCGATTTTTTTTTTGAAAATTGACACATTTAGCCCCTGTGATTATCATTTTCGATTTGTTTTTCAATTTTCACAAACTCCCCCTTGAATAATGAATTTTTTTCAAAACCCCCCTTGAAATAAAAATCATGTTAAATACTTAGTTCGAAATGAAGATTTTTAAATAAAAACTCTCCCTTGAAACTATAACGGTTTTCAAATTCAGTCTTTGTGAGAGATCATTGTTTTTATTTTATTTCCAAAATGATGTATGTGAATGGAAAATTTTAAGAACTCCCCCTTAGATCATGATTCCGTATTTTCAATTTGAAAGTTTTTTATAAAAACTTGGAATCATGAATCTAATCATGTGATCTTGTTAAATTATGTTTTTTTTTAAATATGTCAAATCTTTTTGGTATTTTGAATTTTTTTAAAATTTTTTTTTTGTTTTTGAAAAATTTATTTACATGTTTTTGATGTATGAACTTTTCAAGAAGATAACTTTGTCAGGCTTTCCAACTGAGTTGGAGTCATACATCTCATACCAATGCGATGAACTAGATACTCAAAGCGTTCTTTTAGAAGCGCCTTAGTAAATAGATCCGCAAGTTGGTATTCTGTCCCGACAAAGTAAATTTCCAGTACCCTTCTCAACATGTTCTTTAATAAAATGATACCGGATGTCAATGTGCTTAGTCTTAGAATGTTGACCGGATTACATGAAATAGCAATGCACTCTTTTGGAATCAAAGTACATCTGGAATCCGATATTACTTATTTCCATATGTCAAGCAGTTGATTATCATCCAAATAACTTGTGCACAACATGCAGACAAGGAAACATATTCAGCCTCAGCAGTAGACATCGCAGTACAATCTTGTTTCTTTGAACTCCAACTCACGAGTTTTCCACCTAGAAATTGCAATCCTCCTGATGTGCTTTTACAATCATCTTTACATCCTGCATGGTCCGCATCTGAATATGCAATTAGTTCAAATCCGGAATCCTTCGGATACCATAGGCCCATGTTATAGGACTGTCTCAGGTACCGAAAGATCCGTTTAACCTCTTTGAGGTGTTTGACCGTAGGACGTGCTTGATAACGAGCACATACAAAAGTAGCAAAAGCAATGTCTGGACGACTGGCTGTTAGGTACATAAGCCCTCCTATCATACGACGATAAGTTGTTTGATCAGTAGGAGTGCCTTGTAAATCAGCATCCAGCCTCTCAGTTGCCATAGGTGTACTCATTGAGACACATTCATCTAGACCATGTTTCTTTAACAACTCTATTGCATATTGTGACTGACTTATGAATATGCCACGGGGAGATTGATGAACTTGAAGTCCAAGAAAGAACTTTAGTTCACCCATCATCGACATTTCAAAATTATTTTTCATTAGGTTTGCAAAACATTTTGAAAAATTTGGAAGAACCAAAAATGATGTCGTCAACATATACTTAAACAAGTAATATGTCTTCCCCGTGATGTTGTGTGAACAAATTCGGGTCAATAATACCTTTAGTGAAACCATGTTCAATTAGAAAAGAAGAAAATGTGTCATACCATGCACGAGGTGTTTGCTTAAGGCCGTATAGATCTTTTTTCAACCTGTAGATGTGATTTGGGAATTCTGGATCAATAAACCCTTTAGGTTGGCTAACATAAACTTCTTCTTTCAAAGGACCATTGAGAAAATCCGTTTTAACATCCATTTGAAAGATTGTGATATTCTCATGAGCAGCATAAGCAATAAACATCTGAACAGCCTCAAGACGAGCAACAGGAGCAAATGACTTTTCAAAATCAGTGGCTTCTTCCTTCTTGTATCCTTTAGCCACAAGACGCGTTTTGTTTTGAACCACAATATTTTCAGCATCACACTTGTTCTTCCAGAGCCATTTGAGAGCAATAACATTCTTTCCTTCTGGTCGTGGAACGAGTTCCCAAACTTGAAGTCTGTCAAATTGATTCAACTTATCTTGCATGGACTCAATCCAACTGTGGTCTGCCATAGCTTCTTTGATATTATTTGGTTCAATTGTGCTGACGGTTAATGCATACATTGGTTCAATAGTGCTAACGGTTAATGCATACATGCATACCTCAGAATCTGTGTGTAGTCGTTGGCGAGTCATGACAAGTTTGGATGGGTCACCAATAACTTGGTCTAGAGGATGATCTTTTGTCCAAATGTGTGTTGAGGGTTGTACTTGGTAGAAATTATGCACATTTGATGATTTTAGAGCCGTTGTAGATGACTCAATTTCCTCATGACTAGGAGGTTTATAAGAAACAAATTGTGAATTACCATCAGAATGAGCAGAATCTTCTTGATTGAATTCATCAGCCTTTGTTAAAGAGATTAGAGAGGTTTGTTCATCAGATGCAGTTGCAATAGGAGGTGCCTCATGTTCGTCAACAATAATTGAAGATGTAGAAGATGAGTCTTCATGAATTTAAGTCGGTTATGCAACGGAATTGATGGATGTATCAGAAGACTTTGTTTCAAAATATTCTTCAAACATTGGACTGAACAAATTATCCAAATCTTCTTTAGATGGAGTATTCATTTCTTCTGCTGATGATTTAGCGTTTTTATGATCGATGTGATGACTCGAGTCTAATCAACGTTTCGTGGTTCAGAAGCCTTGCTATGGTCGCGTCAAACTTGACAATTTATGGTTTCAATAATATTTTTAGTGGGTCTTGTTTTAGCCATCTGGTATGTTTCCAAATAACCACAATATAAGACCTCAATGTTTGCTTTGTGGTTTTATTTTTCCCAAAGATACGTTCGGCATTTGTTGGATAAACACAATGACATCACATATGATAAATTATTCAAATTTTGGCTTTCTTCAAGTAATAACTCATAAGGTGTTTTGTTATGTGTGATTATGAATGATTGACGATTTTGAGTTAAAAACAAGCAGGTAGCCAATGCTTCAGCCCAAGAAATTCAGGTAAAGAGAAAAAGATAAGCATCGTACGAGAGCTTCAAAAGAGTTCGATTTACGTACTTTCAACTTACTCCATTTTGCTGAAGAGTTACGAGCAGTTTAAAAATTCACTTTTTATTTTTGTTTTTATTTTATTACTTTTTTTTTTTTTTTTTTTTTTATTAATTTGATTGACCTATTTGTTAATCTTATTTGTTTTTCTAATTACTTTATTTTGTTTTTTTTTCTTTTCTTTTATATTTTTCTTTTTTTTTGTAATTTTTTTTTTTATTTCTTTTTTGTTTGTTTTTTTCTGTTGAATGAACAACTAGATCTTTTCATAATGAGCTTTAAGGTTGCTTTTTGAATTCAGTACTCATGTTTGTTCGAAAATATTGCAAGTTGGCTTTATAATTAGTTGAGCTTGAGCAATGAATTTCTTTTTATCATCTGGAGTTTCATCTTTCGAATGAAGAAAGTAAACCCATGTATATCGAGAATACTCATCCACGATCACAAGAATATACTTCTTTCCATTGATTGAAGCTACCCGTATTGGACCGTATAAATCCATATGAAGTAATTCCAATTTGGAGTGATCACTTGGAACTAATTTGAGTGGATGAGAAGCTTTCTTTCTTTTTCCTCTTTCATAAGCAGAACAAAGGTGATCTTTTCCATATTTAAACTTTAGAAGACCATCAACCAAGTCAAGTCTGGTAAGATTGTTTATGGTGCCAAAATTAAGATGTGATAAGTCTGCGGTTGCACTTTAACCTTTGTCTTTGTCGAAGTTGCTTAGTATTAGTCAATCGGCATGAGTTGAAGAAGAGCCATGTGCAAAAAATGGAGATAGTATATAATTGATAGCGACGCCTTAAATCGCCTAATCATCTCCTTCAGATTTCGCAAATATCATGTCCTTAGAATTGAATAGCAATTCTAAATCGCAATCACAAAAATTGCCAAGCTCTAAAGTGAATTATGTCCAAGCCTTCAACATAACATACATGAAAAACTAGTGAATACTTACCCCTTGTATATAAATCACATAGCTTGTGATTGCTGCAAAATATCATTCCAAAGCGAACAGGTAATGTTGATGCTAGAATTTCTCAATGAAATTTTTTCAGCTGTGATCGTCACCCGTCCTATGCTTTTGTAACAAACCACTATAAACATTCACAAATACTCAATTTGAACTTCCCTGCAAAACACAATAAGAACAAAACTATGGGACAAGTGGGCAATTTGACATTCTCCATTTCTTTAAAAGAGTACCGATTGTTTTTCAGATTTGAAAAACGATTCTGAACATTCAATTTTGTGTTTAACAGGTGACCCAAACGCAACATTTGTTTTGATTCAAATCATTTTTTCCAGATTCGATCTAGTTTGATCTTGTTTTCATCGTATGTGATTAAAAGACTTATCACGTAAATTCTTTTCTTTGTACTTGAAACCTTATCGTTAGTCTTGAGGTATTTCCGAATTAATCTTGGTTTGGAGACTACATAGTAGTACTCCTAATCGACTTAGCCAGTGTCGACCATAGAAAACCTAGTCTGGTGATAAACTACATAAGTAGTCTCATATGATTTTTGGATTCTATTTAGTGGGATAAGGCTTTCTTACGAACTTCGCACGCACATTCAATTTATTAATTTGCAAACATTTATCAATGGCATTGGAATAAGCACATTTTGCATACCAAAAACACATAACAAAGTTTTTGCTTTAGAAGCGTTTGCAACATCAACATCAATTACATTCTCTTTGTTTGAGATAACATTTTCAGATGTGATATATGTTTGCTATTTTTTTCCTAAACAGAAACTGTACTTTCTTTGTTGGCTTCTTAGAGTTAGCTAAGACACTATTCTTGACATATGAATCTCTATTCATTGGTCTTCTAACACTAGATGCATCATTCATTCCAGTAGAAGATAAATTATGCTTAGCCTTGTTTGTTTGTGATTCATGAGTTGTGACAACTTTGTACATTCCAAGTGCTATGGCATTATTGTTCGAATTCACTCCGCTTTGTTTAGCAGGTGAAGTCTGTAAAGTGACTGGTTTTGACACGACATGGTTTTATTTTGATTTTTAAACATTCTTTTTTTTTTGAATAACATGTTTGTGTAATGGTGTGACACAAAGAAGAGGTTGAGAACATTTGTCTTGTAAAATTAGTATTTACAGAATTACCTTTTTTCAACATTTTCTAGTCATTTGTAACTCAGATATGGTTAAACAAAAGATTTGATACTCAGCACGAATGCACCATATTGGATATGTTTTGCTCAGAGAACATGAGCAATTAATTACGTCCATTTCCGTTTGAGTTTGAGATAGTGTATTTTTGATTGATTTAATAAAGCATTATTGATATGTCTAATTTTTGACATTGTCTTGGTCTTTTATCAAAAGATTGCACCGGAAAACTCCAAAGACACGTTTTCATCTTCAAGTTTTTCCATTTTGAAATCCATGAATTATTTTATGAGGATTTGTGTTTTTATTTTTAAAACTATGAATCCAATTTATGTGTTTCTTTGCATGTTGTAACTTTTAATTTCAAATCAACACGTTGCTTTTTACCCTTTGAACATCTTTTTCATAGAATTTTATTCTTGCTTTGCAAAAACCTCTTGAATCTAGACTGGATTTCTTTTTAAGTTGTTCAATTTCAGCATGGGAGTAAATTGTTACCATTCATGATTTAGGCAAACAACACTTAATTCAACTTCATGCTTGAGAGGACCTTCCAAAAGTTGATCTTCTAAAAAATCATTTTTGTTCTCTAGTCATAAAGTTACTTTTTGTAGAACTCAAAAAAATCTTTCATCTACTTTTATGTATCCATCTGAAATAGTGTCTTAAAGAAATTACAAATTGACTGCAATCGGTTTAAATGGTTTGAGGTGATCTTGACAACAAATCATTGAGTTTGTATTTCTTATGGTGAAGTTATAAAAAATGCTTGCTCTTTTACAGATCTTTGATTTAATTCAGATCTAACCTTTTAAAATAATTTTTTTTTTTTTATCTTAATTAATGATCAAAGGTGACTCACTCGGCATTGATACCGGGATAGAAGGAGTTGTTGCATTTGAATTATGGTTAGAAGAATAAAAGAGATGGAAATTAATTTTAGCTTTAGCAGAAAGTTCTTTTTGAGGGTACAAAGTCTTTATAGAGTGCATTATAATTGTGCCTTAATCAAATTGTACATACCTATTTTTGTTTATTTGCAACAGCAAATTTGGATCATTCATTTTTTCGTACACTTTTTGTTGACTTTTGGAAGCTTCATCAAGAGTGTCCTCAGTATCTCTAACATGCAAAGAAATCTCTGAATTACCTAAACTAGAGGCAAGATATAACTTTGGACATTGAGAAATTGCCTGCTTGAGTGTATAAGGATTCGGGTACACCAAAACCATGTTTTAATGTGACCTACAGACATGACAAATGGCTTTGGTCAAGCAATAAACGTTCCTTGTAAGGAATTTTCCAAGTTTCAAAAATTAGTTCGACATTCTTTTTCAGTTTGGCTCAAGATCCTAGGGGGGGTACGAGTATCATGATATTTATCCTCATTTTCACTCATTTGTCTTTTTAAAATTGAATGAGTCTTTTGAAGTTCCTCATTTTGCCGTTTGTAATCTTTGACATCTAAATCTAATTTATCTCGTTGTTTTTCTAGATCTCGAATGATATCTCGATCACGAACAACTTGAGACTTGGCTGTTGACTAAATGTTTTGATCGTTTTATCGGCCTCAAGAATTCGTTGAAGATTAAATTATTATACCCAGTTTATGTTTTTTCAAACCGAACCCTTTCCTTATACAATCACAGTTGACTAGTCAAAGTCGTGTTTTGTTTTTGAGCTTTTTGAGCATATATTTGTGTTTTTCAGCTTCCTGATATGCATTTCTAGCTAATTGCTCTAACGCACATAGATTAGGAATATGTGTATCTTTTTCAATACTGCCAAACATTCCCATTAGGTGAATCAAATATAATATCGCTATCTGTTAGGAATTATTGATTTGATGATACAAAAAGAAACAATATATTGATATATGGAAACATAGCCAAGATGAAGAAATTCGTGGTCAACATGCTTAATGAGTCAAAGATGAAAGAATTCTTGGTCACTTGCTTTAGTGAGTCAAAGATGAGGAATTCTTTGTCAACTTGCTTTAATGAGTCAAAGATAAAGAATTCTTGGTCAACGTGCTTTAATAAGTCAAAGATAGTTATTAGGAAAGAAGAAAGTTTCATAATACAATTAGAATTCCTTTAAGAATGTTTTTATTTCGTTTCATTTAAGTCTTATGCGACTTCCTATATAAGAGATCATAGATTTTATTTAGAGTTTACACAGAGAAAAGATGTTAAACACAGTAAAGGTTGTTTCATGTGTGTCTAGGCGTAATTCCTTTAATGGAGCTATGGTTTGTTTGTTTTAGGTCTCAGAATCTGTTGATTCCTGTTTAATTGTTAGAGTAACCGTTCTAGAATTGATCATCTAGAATTGGGGCTATGTAGAACGTTTGGTTATTAATGAAGAAAACCTTGTTGAATATCTTTGTTCTTATTCCTCTTTGTTTTTATAACTTATAAACATTGATATTATCCTAGATAAAGGTCTAAACAACCTGAGCTTAAACGATCAAAGAACCTATTATGTGTTTTTGGTTTCCACAAGTGGTATCAAAGCTTCAATAGTATTAGATCAATAATACAAGTACTCTTAACTTAGTACTGGGGTTTACAACCTTAAAGCTTTTCTTAATCGACTTTGACAACTATAAAAACTAATAATGATACGTCTGTATGTTTTGTAGATTCAAAGTCTCTACTATTGTTTGTTTAGACAATAGAGGTTTGCTGCCATTTAAATCAAGAATCCTGAGCAGCAGATGCTAAATCTATGTTTGCTGCCATTGAAACAAGATTTATAGATTTAGAGGTAATGCAGCTACCAAGAAAAATCAGAAAACTCTCTTGAAGAAACAATATGAGAATTTCTGTTGCCACAAAGTACAGTGTCTCTTGACTCTATTTTCAATAGGCTTTCAGGAAGATAGTCAGTAGGCTGCTATCTGGTGTGATCATTACCCCAGAGATTTACAACTTAGAATTTTGAAGCAGGCTTACAACCTAGGTGTGGAATACTCATGTAGTTGTTTGATGAATAAGCTTGAGATTGAGACTTATGAGTTTAGTTGATTTGTCAACAATTTCAAAATTGTGAACAAATGATAAAGAAAACTGTTGGTACATTCTAGTGGTTTCAAAACTTGGCATTCATGATGCATCCCAAGCTATAGGCCAGTACCATGATGCTATCATACTTCTTTCACAAGTTAGTGCTGCTAGCCATAGTGTTAATACTTGCCAGTCCAACAAGTTTGCAATGCAAGTGTCAGTGATATAATTGTTGTATGCTTTTCATGGTTGAAAAATCCAAAGGGGTTCTATGGTCCTACTCAGGATCTTAGTGCAAATTCATGAAGAAGATTTTAGAAGCATGGTTTTGAAGTGTAAAGCTTCTTTTGTAAGTGTGAGAGCAAAGAAGTACTATTAGAGGACATGCAAGAAGATTTTCATTAATGGTAATGATATTGCTGAATATGATAAATCTAAGGTGGAGTGCTACAACTGTCATAAGTTGGGACACTTTGCCAGGAGTGCAGAGCACCAAGAAGCAAGGAAGGTCAGTTCAGAAATCAAGACAACACCAGAAAAGTAGGAAAAAATGTAGACACTTCAAGGATAATATTGGTCTATTGATGGTGTAGCTTGTGATTAGAGTGATCATGATCATACAGAATATCAAGTCAGACAAACATGGCTTAATGACATTTTCAGAATTAGAGGTATTCACTGATAAAACTTGCTCTAAGAATGTTTGAAAACTATGAAACTCTTAAGAAACAATATGATGTTTTGGTTGCTAAACAACATCAAACTGAATTTAAGGCAATTACTTATAAAAGAGGACTAGATACTGTTGAGGCACAACTTGTCACATATAGGAAGAATGAGGTTCTTTTTAGTGAAGAAGTTGCTATCCTTAAAAGAGAAGTAAGAATCAAACAATATGAAATTAATATGTTAAAAAACAGAGTTTGAAAAAGTTAAGCAAGAAAAAGATGCTATTGACTTTAAAATTGAGAAATTTGGTAAGGCCTCAAAAGACTTAGATCAGTTGTTAGGAAGTCAGATAACTGACAAAAGTAAAAAGGGTTTGGATTAGTGCAGATACCTCCACCTTACATCCTTTATTTTTATAATAGACCTAACAAAACTGATCTATCTTATTCAGTCTTTATAAATCAAAGAGCCTGAACTCAAGGCTATGGTCTGGAGATTTTGCAAGAAAGAGTTAATGTTGTTGTGAAAATTAGCAGATAATTCTAAGGAAAATTTTGTTAAGTCTTGGTAAAAGAAAAGTATAAGGTCAAAGTAGCTTTGTTAATGGTTGTGGGTTAACATTAGATAAGAGTGTTAGGAAGTCAGAACCTAAAGAAGTTAGGAAGAATAATTATGCTCAATTATTAGGATTGGGTGTCCAGTATGATGAGGAAACAAGTTGAGTCTAAGACTTATCCTGAAAAGACAACTATTATCTATTGCTGCTGAAATAGAAAAACCAGTTAAGATTTTTCACAAGTCAGTTATAGTATGCAAAAATGTATAAGATCTCAAGTCACTAGAGGAATCAGAGAAATTGGAAATGGTCTAAAGTCAATCAACTAGGGTGTAGTGAATTTCTGATGTATACACATAGGCTTGTTTTATTTAGGGGAGCTTAATCTTGTGCAGAAAAATTGTTACTTACATCAAAAGAAAAAGGCGTGTAGTCGGAACTATTACAAATCAGGGGTGGATAATGACTATTATGCCAAGACCTCACCACCATTGAACCCACAGAAAATATGACGCCAAGAGGAGTTTTGCTGAGTAACTGGCATTAAAAGACCTTTAGTATGCTAAGTCAGTTTATATGCTCACCCAAAACAACAGTGCTTTGTGCTAGACCATTGACTCATTTTTACAAATCAGCCAATCTTACTGTCAAGGCCTTTTATAAGGAATCCTAGCATTAACTAACAGGAATTTTAATCATAAGGTTAATACTGTTAGGCCTATAGAATAGTAATAATGGACTTGGTTATACAGAAACACTGTAATAATGTTAGGCCTAGAATAGTTAATACTGTAGGTTCATACAGGGAACACCTGTTAATAACTGTTAGCCTAGGGATTAGTTAATAGGCTTGGCAATGCTAGAACATCAATTAATGCTGCCGGGAAAATGGTTCATTGTTTGTTAAGCCCTCAGCCATTGTTGGGTTTGGAGACCTATCACCTAATAGTGCATCAATCATTTGAACGATACCGACTACATTGATGCACGGGGCAGATCAAGTCAGTATGGCTTGGGTCCTTTTTATATTGTGGAAACCTATATAGTCGTTGTAGCTTTAGTTGTTTAGACCTTTAAATCTAGGATAATCGATAACATAGCGGATTATTCAAACATTGAATCAGTATTTAATCATAACACAGGTTTTTACCAAACATTCACCACAGACCCATATTATCTTTGTCAAGATAATACGATTGACATCATCAACTATATACAGGGATCAAGGAAAACCTTGTTTACCTTGAGGATACACAACTATATAATAGACGTCTACAATCTTCTTGTGTACAACACATATTTTCTGGATGGCATAAAACAATATGCTATGATCTCTTTATATAGGGAGGAGATCATGACTTACAAAGGAAGATTATTAAATACAATAAGGGAAACTAAATTATATAATCTTTATCTTTTTACTTCTTGGAGCATATTTTTGTATCTTTTAGTATCTTTTTGTATCTTCTGATATTATTTTATCTTTTGTTGTTGAATATACTCCACAGCTTAAAGGAATTCTCTATCGTTGATTTAGGTACTTTTCCTTTAAGTCCTTCTTGTTACATTCTTGGTTTGTCTTATCAACTCAAATATAATCCTAACAATCTTCCCCTGTTGATAATGACAAAAACCAAAAAGCACGAACTTTCCTTGAAGTTAATATATGTAATGAAACTTCCCCTTAAAGCTTGCAATTTCCACCAAGGATCTACAAGTTGCAAATCATCAACTCTTCATCCCCTTTTTGTCAATATCAAATAGGAGTCTAAAGTATGCAAACTTGATCTCAAAACAAAAAAAAACAAACTACGGAACCTAATTTACTCTTATAATCCAGCTTCAACAACTCAAATTACCCTCCATGACACGCCTTTAAGATAAATGAACTTGAGCAGTAGAAATTAAACTGCAGTAGGTATAATAATTAGCAATAGTAAAAACCTTCACCTCGATGTAGCAAATAAATGGTTAAACATTTTAATATTAAGCTTCCCCTGAAACCCATATGTTAACCATTTCTTGATCAAATTCTATAAGCTCTATGTAATGATTACTGATGAAGTACACTTGATATACCAAACTTGAAACTAAAGTAAAATCCCCTAAATTTGTTACTTAAGCTTGCACTATTATAGATTGAAGAACGGTGTAGAGAATTTGTGTTGATCAAATCTCTAAAAACACATCACCTCTTGAATTTATCCACATCGATCTCTATGTGTGACACTCGAGCATACAAGTAACTCCTTTATGTGTTAGTTAACTAGTTCCTCAACCTAACTCTCCTTGACCACTGGGAAACATAGATAAAAACCAGTCACCAATCATAATTCGTATTCGTTCAAGCAAGTATCATTGAATCATGCAACCACCCCAACCCCCGATTTCAGATAAAATAATTGACTCCCTTCGTGAAACCTTATTTTCAATCTCAAATAAGTGATAACTAATAAACTCCGTAATCAATTAATTTAAACAATCCAAAAACGAGCCTTTTAAACGTTTAAGAACATTTAAAATCATAACCAGTTAGCTTCCCCTTAAATGAAACATCTTGTTTAATCTGAGATCCAAAAACCAAAACATTCATGTGTATGTGTGTTGGAATAACAAACTTGTTCAATTAAATTCATAATAACTTGATTTTCTGTGTCTTCCGATAACTCTCCTGTGTGTTGTCTGATATCAGCAACTACTAGCAGTATTAACTGCTTCTCGGACACCATTAGCAGTACAAATATTTTTCTCTCGGACGACATTGGCAGCATTAATCAACTCGAACAGTATTAACATAGCTCAAACAGTACTAATTTTGTAAGCAGCATTAAAATCATCTATGGCTTTAACAACAAGTCATTTAAACAAATGTTTTTCATGGCATTGCCCATAACATTAGCTGCAAATCTCATGTAGTAACTCACCTCGGTCATATAGTTATAATCAACTAGTTTGTTGTTGGCCTTTAACCACTCTTCCAAGCCCATGTCCAACAAACCTTCTTCTTTTGAGCCCAAATAACACACGAAGGCAGTATTAAAACATTTGTATTCAAGTAGTTTTAACTTACAAGCCAACGAACAGTACACTTTTTAAGCCCAATCATCCTTGAATCCCACTTAGCAGTTGTAACTTTCATATGAACAAACCCAATTAACTGATGTATTACTTCCTCTATTTACGTGCAATAACCCTTCAATCTTCTCGTCTCCCCATCAAACACCATAAACATCAGATTTAATCGATATTCCAGTTACCTTGCTAACATATGTTACTATTCGCCAAAGATCTGCATGCCCTTATAATTAACTTCCGTACTCACAATCTGACGTAACTTTCATCAAACAGCCTCTTAAATATGAATAGGGTTTAAATACCCTCAATCCACGCAGAGACATTCACTTCATAACGAATATTTTACCGAATCTGCTTGTTCTACTTCATCATCGAGCGCAAAATTAAAACCTCCACAACACAACTCACTAACTGTTGAATCTCTAGTTGTGTACATCTTATGTGACAGTAGCAGATCGATTTACCATTCTTCTTTTGCAACAAATCGTACACATGTTTTGAAGGCATCTTTAAACGTTTTCCAAAATGTTTCACAACAGACGTTGATCACCAAGCTTTGTTCTTCCAAACATGATCATCAAGAAACCCTAAACGAACCATTAGGGTTTTGATTCATGAGCACAATTGATGATTCACTCAGCAGCAATAATGAATTTTAGGGTTTTCATAACTTCTAATAAAACAATAAACAAATCCAAACCCTTAATCCTTAAAGATCCATCTGCTTCTTGTAATTCTCATGGATTCAAGAAAGTAAATCATCAAAGAAAACAGAATCCATACCCATAAAGATTGTTTTACCAAATTAGGGTTTTGTGTAATCCCTAACTTTAACGAATTCAAATAATTTGAATTACCAAAAAAGAAAACCGAATTCGATGTAAAGAAAACCCTTAATAGTAACAATGATTTATAAATCGTATTTGCATTACAATTAAACGGTAAACGACGACGGACGATCATAAAGATTGTTATAGCAATAAATCTTCAAAACCCTTGAAAACTTTTAACACAAATCGATTCTTCTAAAAAATTAGGGTTTTAGGGTTTCTTCAAAAACCTTATAGATCCTAGATCAAGAGCCACGAGGCTCTGATACCAATTGTGGAAACCTAGATCGATTCCTTAGGTTGTCTAAGGTTAAATTACCTTGGATAAATCCAAAATAACTTGTTGTAGAAACTTCGTTTGTATATTAAAGTGTATCCGGAATCTACACCTTAATACTCTAGAAGTAAAATCAATGAAACAGTAATCTTGAACAACAAAAGTATAATCCAAACGCTTCAATATTATTAGATCAATAATACGAGTACTTTTAACTTAGTACTGGGGTTTACAACCTTGAAGCTTTTCTTAATCGACTTTGACAACTATGAAAACTGATAATGATACGTCTGCGTGTTTTGTAGATTCAAAGTCTCTACTATTGTTTGTTTAGACAATAGATGTTTGCTGCCATTGAAACAATAATCTATGTTTCCTCCACCTCATCCTTTAATTTATAATAGACCTAACAAACTAGATCTGTCTTATTCTGGTCTTGATGAATTCAAAGAGCCTGAATTCAAAGGCTATGGTCCTGAGAATAGCAAGAAAGAGTCTAATGTTGTTTGTAAAAATCAGTCAAATAATTCTAAGGAAAATTCTAATAAGTCTTTGGTAAAAGAACAAGTATCACAGGTCAAAAGTAGCTTTGTTGAAGGTTGTGGGTCTAACACTAGTAAGAGTGTTAGTGAAGTAGAACCTAAGGAATTTAGGAAGAAGAATGATGCTCCAATTATTGAGGATTAGGTGTCAGATAATGAGGAACAAGATGAGTCTAAGTCTAAGCCTGAAAAGAAAACTGTTATTCCTACTGCTGTTGTAATAGAAAAACCAGTTAAGAAGTCAGTTAGGTATGCAGAACTGTATAGATCATAAAGTCCTAGATGGAATCAGAGAAATTGGAATGGTTAGAAGTCCAATCAACTAGGTAGTGAATTTGTGATTTGTAATAACAGGGCTGTTGTAATTTGTGGGAGTTTAATCATGATGTAGTAAAATTCGTAATTACCTTCAATAAGAAAAAGGGGGTGGTAAGTTGGGAACCCCCCAATTACAACAGGGTTGGATAATGACTATTATGCCAAGACCTCACATCATAGAACCCATAAAAATATGACTCCAGAGGAAGTTTTGCTGTGGAACTGTATTAAAACCTCTTAGTATTGCATATGATCTGTTTATTCTACTACCAAGAAACCACAATGCATTGTGCTAGACCAAAGACTCATTTTTACAAATCAGCACAATCTACTGTCCAAAGGCCTTTTATAAGAATCCAGCATTAACTAACATGCATTTTTATTCATAAGGTAATACTGTTAGCTAGAATAGTTTAATACTGCTAGCGTCTAAGAACACTGTTAATACTGTTAGGCCTTCAGGAATAGTTATACTGCTAGGTTCATAATAACACTTGTTAATACTGTTAGGCCTAGAGTAGTTAATACTGCTAGGCCAAATAGAACATCAGTTAATGCTGCCAGGGCAAATGGGTTCAATGTTGTTAAGCCCTCAGCATGTTGGGTTTGGAGACCTATCAAACCTAATAGTGCATCAATCACTTTGAACAGATATAACTACATTGATGCACAGGGAAGATCCAAGTTAGTAATGGCTTGGGTCCCAAAAGGAATCTAATTTCCTTATTCTTTTCTACAAGGCAAGCCACAACTTGATGATAAAGGATTTGTTGACAGTGGATGCTCAAGGCACATGACTGGTAACATAGCTTATCTCTCTGATTTCAAGCAGTTTGATGGAGGTTATGTTGCAATTGGAGGAGGTGCATATGGTGGTAAAATTTCTGGTAAAGGAACTCTTAAGACTGTTTGTTAAATCAGTTAGTTATAGTTAATGCTGTTAAGAGGTCATGGGCACCAAAGTTGCAACTGTTTCTAATTCTTATCACTTGAGGCATTGTTTGAGGGGAGGTTCCTTATTTCTACAACCAAAAAGCATGGATGAAAGGATGTGTTATTTCATGAGTATATGTTCAATAAGGGATCAAAAACCATCCTAGGCTTATCAAATGAGGTCGGGACACCAAGTTACCTTAGTCTAGTGGTCCCTGACAAAAGATTGGTGTTAGGCTTATCCATAAGGAGTTGGGTGACAGAATGGGAAAGGCTGTTTACATATTGATCCTAGCTTAACTTATGAAGCAGAGCAGGACAGTGGGTAACATCAAATAGACCCAAACCATGGCACAACTTAAGAAATCAATCTTGGATATTGATTCAGGTAGTGGTCTCCAGGTGCCAAGTATCATTATTGGGGATGAGATGCTCAAACTAGGTTTCAGTATTACATCTAAACAGTCTGTTTGTTCTGATCATACCTCTCACTCAGAGGGTACACGCTTGGAGTCGGTAAGGACAGTATGAAACTCATTGGAATTGTTGAAATTTTGTACACAATTGTAATATAAAAACAGAAAGAGTGTTTTGGTAAGCCAAAAGAAATGAGAGATTGTGTGAGCTTAAAAATAGAAAGAGAGATGTGTGCATGAAAAAAGAAATGAGTGATTATGTGAGCAAAAAGAATTGAGAGATGTTGTGAGCAATAATACAAAAATAGATAGGAGTGTATGTGTGAACTCAATTTGATGATGAAAGTTGCTTTTTGGAATGAAAATTGAATGATTACTGGTGTTTTCTTTTTACTACTGCTCAGTTTCAACTTAATGCTGCTAAGCTTAAGTTAATGCTGTTAGGCTTAAATTAGTACTGTCCGTATTGGTTTCTGCTGTTAAGCGTATGTTAATACTGCCAGTTCAAGTTTCTGCTGTTGAGGGTGATTCTATAAATACTTCGATTAAGGGTTTCATTTACTTCTTTATTCGATTTCACTTATTCAAACACTCTCTAACCATAAACCCTAATTCAATTTTCATCTTTGATCATCGAGTTCATCATTATGACAAGCCCTAAGTTTGCTGAAACACACAATGTGGTCGCGTTCTTGGAAAAACCCGAAGAAAGTGATGGGTTTGCAGAGATAATTGATTTCTTGAAGGCAAGTTCTGTTTCATATGCTTTAACAGTCAATCCGGTGATCTACACATCTTGCATTGAACAATTTTGGGCAACTGCCAAGGTACAGACAGTTAATGGAGTGCGACAGATACAAGCCCTAGTTGATAAGAAGAGGGTTATTGTTACGGAGTCAAGCATTAGGAGAGATCTTCATTTAGATGATGCAGAAGGTACTGATTGTCTTCCAACTGCTACTATCTTTGAAGAATTGACGCGTATGGGGTATGAAAAGCCTTCTCAAAAGCTTACTTTTTATAAAGCCTTTTTCTCTCCTCAGTAGAAGTATTTCATTCATACTATTACTCAATGCTTAAGTGCTAAATCCACTACATGGAATGAGTTCAGTAGTTCTATGGCTTCGTTGATCATATGCTTGGCAATTAATCAGAAGTTCAATCTATCTAAATATATCTTTGATGCAATGGTGAAACACTTGGATGGAGGAGTCAAATTCTTGTTGTATCCACATTTTCTCCAAGTTTTCATTAATCAACAATTGGGTAATATGTCAACACACAAGAAGATTTTTGTTAATCCCTTTCACACAAAGAAAGTGTTTGCAAATATGAAGAGGGCAGGAAAGGATTTCTCTGGGAGAATAACACCTTTATTTGATACCATGATGGTTCAACCTGTTGAAGAAATGGGTGAGGATTCAGATAATCCAACTGATTCCACTCCAATACCCATTATTGATCAACCATCTTCATCTTCCCAACCCAAGAAGGACAAACTATCTAAGAAGGTTCAAAGACAGGAGGCAGAGGTTTCTCAAGATGAGGCAGAACATGAGGAAAGTTTACCAACACCTTCCAGTGATCCACAACCTAGTGGTGAGGATAGCATGAAACTAACAGATTTGATGGTTTTATGTACCAAATTGTAAACACAGGTTCTTGATTTACAAAAAGCAAAGGATGCTCAAGCTAAGGAGATTGATGTTTTGAAGAAGAGGATCCAGAGGTTAGAAAGGAGGAAAATATCAAGACCTACAGGTTTGAAAAGACTCAGGAAAGTTGGTATGTCTAGGAGAGTTGAGTACTCTGCAGATTAGGAGAGTTTGGGTGTTCCTGAAGATGCATCCAAACAGGGGAGGAGTATTAAAGATATTGATGCTGATATTGATGTTTCCTTGGTTGATGAAACTCAAGAAAGACAAGATGATGACTTGATATTTGATACTGGAGTTTTGGATGATGTTGAGATGCCTGTGGAAGCTAAGGTTGATGGGAAAGATGAACAGAGTACTAAGAAGCTTGATGATAGTACTGCTGGTGAAGCAGTTACTACTGCTGGTGATGATAGTGTTGTTCCTACAACAAATGAGGAAATCACTTTGGCTCAGACACTTATACAGATTAAAGCAGCTAAGCCTAAAGTTGTTACTACTGCTGCTACAACAACAACAACTACAAGACCCAAGGATAAAGGGGTGGTTGTTCAGGAGCCAAGTGAGTTCAGAGTTCCACAAGAGATAAAACCTTCAAGTTCTAAAGATAAAGGAAAAGGTATTATGATTGAGCCTGAAGTTCCTTTGAAGAGAAAAGATCAAATTGCTCTTGATGAACAAATTGCAAGAGATATTCAAGCTAAGTTGGATGCTGAATTATTAGAAGAGCAAAAGCTGGCAAGGAAACAAGAAGAAGAAGCCAACATAGCATTGATTGAGTCATGGGAAAATACACAAGCTATGATGGAGGCTGATAGATTGCTGGCTGAGAGACTCCAATCAAAGGAAAGAGAGGAATTGACAGATGAGGAAAAAGCAAAACTGTTTATGGAACTGATGGAGAAAAGAAGAAAGCATTTTGCTGCACTTAGAGCACAAGAAAAGAGAAACAGACCTCCTACCAAAGCACAAAAGAGAACTCAAATGTCTACTTATCTTAAGCACATGGGTGGATATACATACAAACAACTAAAAGGAAAGAGTTTTGATGAAATTCAAAAGTTGTTTGACAAGGAAATGAAGAGAGTAAATACCTTTGTAGCTATGGGTTCTGAGGTACAGGTTAGTAAAGAAAAGAAGGAAGAAGGTAGGGAGGAAACAACTAAAGGTAGCAGAAAGAAGATGCTTGGAAGAAAAAGAGCAGTGAAAGAACAGCAAAAAGAATCCTTAAAGAAACTAAAAGTAGAGGAAGAAAAAGAGTCAGAGGAAGTTGAAGAAGATGATGAAGTTGAGCTAAAGAAGCTTTTGGTAATTAAAAAGGATGAAGATATAGCAATTGATGCTATACCACTTGCTACCAAATTACCAATGATTATTGATTATAAACTTCATAAAGAGGGGATGTTAGTACACTATGAGTTGATAAGAGCAGATGGAAGTTCTAAAAGATACTCTTCAATGATAAGGATGCTACAAGGAATAGATAGAGAAGACTTGGAAGCTCTTTGGAGGATAGTGAAGGCAAAGTATGGTGATACAAGGCCTGAAGATGAATTTGAAAGAGTATTGTATGGAGATTTGAGAGTTATGTTTGAACCAGACATAAAAAGTGATGTATGGAGAATGTTGCAAGGATACAGGGTGACTACTTGGAAGTTGATTGATTCATCTGGAGTTCACTTTGTAAGATTTGATAATCTTCATATTTTTTATGTTGGTTGAAAGAAGATACCCCCTTACACAAATTACCATCACCAATATGCTCAACAAGAAAATTCAAACTGATCATCAAACTGAGATGTGTAATCAATTGCTAAAGCTTATGGTAAAGTAGCGAAAAGGAAAATGAAAGGTTTAAATGCATCTTCCTGAAGTGTGATGAAGACTTTTAAAGAAGAAAATTGAAGATTCAAAAGATAAACATCAAGTTTAGGGGATGATTGTTGGGTCTTAAAAGACTTCATGGATTCTTAGAAGTTACTACTGCTCAGGTACATAATGGAAATTATGCTAAGTGGTTAGTACTGGTAGTATAATGTTACCACTGCTAGTTACTACTATTAGTATAGTTTAGTACTGATAGAATAAAGTTACTACTGTTAGTTGAAGTTAAGACTCCTCAGTGTTGAAGACTAAAATATAAGCTAAGTAGTTAGTGCTATTAGTAGTAAAAGTTAAGACTGCTAGTACAGGTTACATATATTGTAAGCCGACTAGGATCCTTAGTTATAAAAGAGGCTCTAGGCATTAGTTGAAACATAATCTTCACAAATACACATACCAGATCCAGAGATTTAAGTGTCTTGTAAGCTCAAGGTTGTATCCCTTAGGAACTACATAGAGTATCGTATTATTATCATAATAATATTGAAGCATTTTTTGTTTCTTATTTTTTTGTTCATTCATATTTACTGTTTCATTGATATATCTTCTAGATATTAAAGAGTAGATTCCGCATACTCTTTGATATACACACAAGGTTTCTGCTATTGTTATTTTGGATTTATCCAAGGTAACATACTCTTTACAAGGTAAGGAATCAATCTAGGATTGGGATCAACATTACTTGTAGAGCTTATAAATGAAAGAAAGAGAAAATTTGCCCAACAAAGAGCTGAACAAAGAAGGAACAAGCCCATGACTCAAGCTCAACAAAGGACTTACATGTGTAATTATATCAAGAATATGGGGAGTCACACTCTAAAACATTTGAAGAAACTTTCCTTTGATGAAGTCAAGAAGTTATTTGAGACCACAATGAAGAGGGTAAATATTTTTACTCAAATGAAGAGTGATGATACAGTTCCTAAAGTTATAGTTGGAAGTTCAAAGAGAGATACTGAACAAGAACTTAATCATGGATGTTCAAAGAGACAAAAGATAGGAGAAGGCTCAGAACCAGCTAAAGAATCAAAAGATAAATTTTCTCAAGAACAACTACAACAGCTAATGATCATAGTTCCAGAAGAAGGGATGAATGTTGAAGCCTTACAAACCAAATACCCAATCATTGACTGGGAAGTTTACACTAAAGACTTAAGAAATTATTAGAAGATCATCAAAGTAGGTAATCACATAGAGGTATATCAGATCTTTGAAGATATGCTAAAGAATTTTAACATGGATGATCTAGTCAAACTATGGAGTCTAGTTTATGAAAGATTTAACTCAAAAGAACTAACTAAAGATAAAGAAAGAGAACTTTAGGTAGAGTTGAAGAGGTTGTTTAAACCAGATGATGATGATACTCTATGGAAGCTTCAAAGGTATATGCATGATCCTTTAAAATGGAGGTTATATGATACATGTGCTATTTATCATGTATCTACAGTGAGAGGACATGATATTTTCATGCTGATTAAGAAAGATTATCCATTGATAAGAGCACTTATGACTTTGATACTGAGTAACAAGCTACAAGTGGATAAATATTCAGTGATGGCATATGAGCTTTTAAGGAAAATCTGTATACTAACAAACAGACAAAGACAGTAAAGTGTTTGGAAGCATCCTCTCAGCACAGATGGTTTAATTCAAAGAAACTTGTAGATTTGAATGACAATCACAAGTTTAGGGGAGGATTGTTAGAAATTAAGGGCTTCTATAACTTTGTACTACTAGTTTAACTTATTACTATCATGAGAAGACTTAGTACTGTCAAGCTTAGTTAGTACTATCAGTATAAATTGTTAGTACTTCCAGATAATTAGTACTATTTGTTAGTTAAAGTTGCCGGAGGGTCCATCATCAAGAATGGCCTAAGATGGTCAGAAGCTTAGTACTGCTAAAGTGATATGCATGAGTTATATTAGGAATAAATATGCATGATCACTTGACGTATTTTATAACCCCATTAGGGTTCCCTTGGTGTATAAAAGGAACTCTAAGGCGTAGATCTAGATATCAAGTTTTCATATTAGTATTCATAGTTTACATAGCAATCATAGTTAGTATTCATAGCTATTTTGTAATTCAAAATAGTATTCAATATATTGAAAGTTTAGTAAAGATCTTGTTTTTACTGTTTCATTGTTCTTCTTAGTATTGCAAACTAGATTCCACATAGTTTGTGATATTCTCAATCTTAGTTTCTACTATAGTTGTCTTGGATCTATCCAATATAACTAAGTTTTAACAAGCTAAGTAAGATCTGTCAAGAAGGGATCAGCACTTAGGATGTATAAGCCATTAGAGCAAAGTTTGTGATGCCTTCTTTAGCCTGAAAGCTCCAATCATAACCACCTATCCCATCTTGAACAACCAAGGCATTTGTTGTAGATGTATCTACTAGTTCATTCCTTCTTGGACCATCTCTATTTCTATTCCCCTGATTCCTTGCTGCCCTGCATTCTCTAGCAAAGTGACCTCTCATGTGGCAGTTATAACATTCAACCTTTGTCTTATTAAAGCCAATAGTTTCTTTGCCATTGAAATTCAGATTCCTTCATGTCTTCTTTAAGAATCTTTTCACCCTCATGGTAAGCATGGCCACTTGCCATTTGATATCCATCTCTTCAAAATCATCAGTATCAATCTGCTCTAGATCTTCATTGTCCAATTATGAACTATTAGATTGATTAGCAAAGAAGGAAAACATGACATCATCAGCATAAGTTGAGGAAGAATCTTGTCCTTGTAAACTAGCAGTAGAAACTTCATGAACAATATTAACTGCTTCATTAATGCTGCTAGTATTTTCTAAAGATACAAAAGCCACATTTTTTAGAGTTTGAGCTTGATTGGCCTTTAATCTCAGATTCATACACCTTCAGATTATTATACAAATCATCCATGCTCAATGTGTCTAGATTAGATTTGTTTCTCATGATTAAAGCAATATTGTTCCAAGCTGATGGTAGACTTCTCAGCAACTTTAGATTTGCATCTTCTTGAGAGATAACTTCACCATGAATTTCCAATTGGCTGATGAGTTTCTGAAACCTATCATAGGTTTTATCTAGTCCTTCAAATCTTGATGCAGCAAAATTCTCATATTGCTGCTTCAAAATAGTTTTCTGCATTTTCTTTGATTCTTTGTTACTTCCAAACCTAGCCTTGATTTCTTCCCATAAGGTCTTTGCATCCTTGATTCCATGAAACTTTAATAGGTGCTCATCAGGAATGGCCAACAATAGAGTGCTTTTTGCTTTTAATTCATTTTTTCTTGCTAGCTTTTGTTCAGCAGTTTTAGGTGGAATAGGACCTTCAGTACTAGCACTAGCTGATGTAATAGCAGGTGCATCACCATTCAGAATAACCTCCCAAAGAGCATTATCAGTGTGAGTAAGATATTGCTCCATTCTCATGCTCCAGAGATCATAGTCTCTAGTTTTGAGTACTGGAAGTTTTAGTGCAGACACTGTTGGGGTAGTTTCTGATTGTGACTCCATCTTCTCTTTGAATATGAGATCTTGTATAGATGTAGTGTTCTTCTTATTCAATGTTTCTCAACAAACTCTGATACCACTTGTTGATCCCTTTTAAACAGATCTTACTTAGCTTGTTAAAGCTTAGTTGTGTTGGATAGATCCAAAACAACTATAGTAGAAACTAAGATTGAGAATATCACAAACTATGTGGAAACTAGTTTGCAATACTAAGAAGAACAATAAAACAGTAAACAAAATTTTACTAAACTTTCAGCCTTAATATGAAACGATCACTCTGAATAGTGATAGGGTTACACAATAACCTTGAAGCTATGAATATCAAAGATGTAATCATAACATTATGCCCTAGGACCTCCTTTTATACACCAAGGAGTCCTACAAGGCTTACAATACTTTCCTAACTTATCATGAACTTTTCTATAAACAAACATAATCTCCTAAACAAATAAGTTATACATATCTTCTTTACAAATAACTAATACTTATCTTCGTAAGTATTCTTGTTCTCCAATCAATCTTTGATCTCATCTTTGTCAACATAATCCTTCCAGCAGTAGTAATCACCCAGTAGTTGTAACTCAGCACAAGCAGTATTAACCACTTAGAAGTTTACTCTAGCAGTATTAACATACACTAGCAGTACTAACTTTTGAACTAGCAGTAGTAACTACTTAGTATATTTTCAATCTTCATCTCTGAGCAGTCTTAACTTCTATTAGCAGTAGTAACTTTATGCTAACAGTACTAATATATACTAACAGTAGTAACTTTTACACTACCAGTACTAACTACTTAGCATAATTTTCATTAGTATTACCAGCAGCACTAAGTTATGCTTGACAGCATTAATATATACCTGAGCAGTAGTAACTCTAAGAATCATCTTGAAGTCTTTTAATCCTAACAGAAAGTATATACTAGCACTTCACATAAGTGTTTAGGGATTCTCTCTTTCACTCGGTTGTGTAATAAATTATAACATATGGGGGAAACGGAAAATCAACACTCATTACCTGTCATAGCATATAAATTACCATAAGCTGGGTAAAGGATCAAACCTCCACCGCTAGGTGCAAGCATTATTCATTACTATCTAACAGGTCTTTTAAAGGGTTGTGGGGTGTAGGTGTAAGATAACATATAATGGAAACGGAAATGGATGGGATACATTTGGGTGGCTTTAGGTGAATTTGAAGTGGAAGGGTTAGCTAATTATTTACAGGAATACACTTTGGTTTGGTTGCTAAGCCAAGACTCGGACGGAGATATACAAACTTTACACAACTCTACATCAATCTCTTTCTTTTTCTTTTCTATTTTTTTAATAACATAATACATCACATGGGGTTTATAACACGTACCCCTACACTTGAGCTTTTACATGCTTGATATTTATAATCTATCTAGTGACCCGATTTGAGGTGGATCAAAATAACAATGAGATCATTTGACAAATATATGGGGGTATGGACTTAACTTTTCTTCCCTATTCTTCTGCGAAATAAATACTACCATGAATCCCAATCGTCCCAAAACTGTATTTACATACAGGTTTAATAATCTAGAATCCACCAAAAAATTATGAGAACCATGAAAAAGGATAGGCTTGGAGGGTTGTACTAGAGGTATCCTACTCTAAAGATGAGTGCATGGCAAGGGTGTGGGATAGTTATATGAGCGAGGTGACCATAATAACACATACAGGTTTAAAACATGGGTTAATCCTAATGCCTCCTATCAAGTAAATCCTAATACTCACTATGCGGTCTTAGGATGTATCACAATAACAAGTTCTAGAATTTAGTATGCTACCGATACACTCTCATAATCCAAAAGTAACCGATACCAATGTTCCAGAAAAGGCGATAAAACCACGCAGTCACATCTGTAATGACAGAATAGACACACATAATAGCTCACTCCTTAACTTGAACAAGCTAAAGGTATAATATCTAAGGGTGAACCTCACATTGTGGAAGAAAGAAATCTCGGGGGTCAAATAGTCGTGATGGTGGTAGCACTAAAGATGGAGGCAAAATAGTTGGTGGAGCAATAGGAGCTCGTGGTGGTGTAATAGGTGATTCATTATTAGTAGCACTATATGCTTGCATGACACATCTATATGTAATCAACGAAGAAAGGAGAAGAAGGCTAAATGAGCTGAACGATCCTTAAATGAATCCTCTGAAGGGTCAGAAGAGGTGTTTCCCAGTGAGGCTGGGGAATAATCCGGTGAAGCCGGGATATAGTTAGGACTGTTTGTAGAGGAAAAATGCATCCTCAACATGGAATCAGATAGGATAATAATAGGGTGGGTGGATGTAGACATAACTCTGTAACAACCCAGTGGAAAATAACATAAGTTATTTATATTTACTTAATAGTTATGTCAGAAAATGTAGTGGCACGAAGGACTTCCTTGGATGGAAAATAGTTATAGTTTAAGTTTTAACCTTGTTCTCTATAACCTCGGTTCTTGATACCAATCTGTAACACCCCGATAATTCACATAGCAGCGAAAGCTAAATTGGGGGTATTACTTCATGAATCAACAGTCATAATCATAGAAAATGACTCAAAAGAGACGTTTTGGAAAATTTAGTTATCATTCAATAACATATCAAAGTTTTACAAAAGGAGGTCCCAAAATACATTTAAAACATAAAGGTTGAATGATAACAAGTTTGGACGTCTTCAAGTCCATGCCACTCCGTGCCTTAGATTTGCTTAGTTACCTGAGATAAACATGCTTAAAAGGATCAACACAAAGGTTGAGTGAAATTCACAGGTTTACAATATAATGATTGAATACAAGTTTATGTAAAAGGTAATAATTGCAACGAATACAATTATCATAGAAAATAATATTATTGCACTAAGCTCATGACACCAACACGTTAACATGGAAATCATATCAATGACATTATTGAGGACAAATATCCTCTTGGAAAGGTAACTTGCCAAAGTTACCCATTATTCTCAAATATAGTGCGCTTGGTTACCTCATGTACAGGTAAACACAAACGGGATTCGTCAATCCCAATAGATCTATCCACAATATTCGCGTTCACACACAAGTGATTAATGGTTCATGATGTAAAGATATTGGCAGTAAAGGTAACTTAGGCAATAACATATCAAGATAACATACAGTTGGAAAATACTTGTATTCATGGTTTATAGCATGTATCCCCCCACGGGGTTTGAAAAACATATAAAGGTGGGACTATGAACTCACCTTAATAGGGAAATCTGATTGATGTCAAAAGTGACTCAAATGGAAATAAACGGCTTCGTCACGCAACCTGGGGTAATATGTCAAGTCTTAGTTTTTATATTTCAAAACTTTATTTCATAAAGTTTAACGTAAATAATAATTTGGTTTATTAACTTGTGAAAATATCGTATCACTGTTCGGGCTATCATAATCCAGAGGTCATGTAGTAAACGTTTGAGGAGCTAGGACACTTTAAATCGTAAATCCAGCAACCCGTCAAAACGTCTACCCAAATGAAATCCCCTCACATGAAATTCCCTAGTAACGTGATATGTTATAGTTTATAAGATAAGATTTTATCTTTTTAAGTTTTTTCAAAAGCTAGTGGATGATAAATTATATTAATTATATAACCTAATTATTTTTACATGCTTCGATCGATAAATGAACGATAAATGTGTCGGGTTTTATTAAAATCAAGTCTTATAATGTTTAAATATATTTTTATAATTAAATATAAAAATATTACATTTTATACCCTTAAAATTCGAAAATGGCAATATATACCCTTGGCATATATTAATTTATAATTTAAACCCTTTATATATAATTTTGAAAAGATTTAACCCTTAACTTTAGAATTTGGCAAAAAAGCCCCTTGTAGTTTAATTTTTATTTACATTTTTGACCCGAATGATTAAATAGTTTTAAAAGTCACAATATGTACCCCTAAAGGACAATTCGATTTGCATTTTTAGTCCAAATTCATTATACTTTATGTTTTTAATCTCAAAATCAATTTGCAGCATAAAGATTATCATAATAAGCTAAAATAAGTTCGTTTTATAAGCTTAAAGCTTTTGAAATGAACTTATGAGCTCGAAATCTCAAAATGGGTGCGTTTGGTTTTGAAATTTTAACCCGATGGGTTCTAGCTTTTAGGGTTTGATTTCGAGCTTATTAAAATGATAAAGGAGGTTATAGTAATAGCTTATAAGACCAGCTTATAGCTTATAGGGTTTACAAAAAAAAGGTTTTTAGGGTTTTTAAGGGTGCGTTTGTTTTAGGAAAAACAAACGTGTAGCTTAGGGTTTAAGGACTTATTTCACAATATTATAAGAGATGGTTTAGAGCTTATTAAGACTAGAATAAGCTTAAGCTAGCTTATTTTAGGGTTCGAATGGATTAGGGTTTCAAAATGAGTCAATTTAGGGTTCAGTTAGGTTTAGGAGTTTTTAAAAGTGTTAAGCTTGATCAAATGGTTAAAACAAAGCTTATAAAGGATTTAAAACATATCAAGAGTTTATAGGACAAGTTATAGGACTTACAAGAGCTTAAATGGTTCGAAAATGGTTGATATTGTTCAAAAACTTGGAGATGAATCAAGAACCTCTTGTTCTTCCTTAAACCTTGGCTTCTACTAGCTTAAACCTTCTTTTCTTCTCTTTTAGGACTTGACTAGGTCATCATTTGAGGTAGTATTTAGTTTAGATGATGAGTTAGGAAGGTATGCATGTATGCGTGTATATATAGGGTCCGAAACTTGGAGTGGTGGCCAAGTTGCGAAGAAGTGGTGGCCAAGGTTGTAGCTAGTGACTATTAGAAGCTAGTATGTAGCTTGGAGAGGTGTTAGGAGGTGGAGAGGGCTCGGCTAACCAAGGAGGTGACGAGTTGGTTTTGCTTGGGGTGCAAGTTGACAAGGTGGTGACAAGGAGGTGAAGGATGCTAGCAAGGTGGTGACAAGGTGGTGGTGAGGTGGAGGCATGGTGGTGAAAGGGTGGTTGTTTGGTTTAGACTTGGTTCGAAAATTATCTAGTTTCCAGTAGTCGGGGTGGTTGGTTGAAGACCTGGTTACTATCACTTAAAGGAGTTACGTTGTAGTACTCAGTGTCACACGCAGAAGCCGATGTGGATAATTTCAAGAGGTGTTGTAATTTTCATATACTTTTGACGTTATGTATAGGGTACTTAGAGGCTTTCCTCTACACCGTTCTTCAATCAACAACAACGCAAGCTTAAGTAACAAATTTGGGGGATTTCACTTCACTTTCAAGTTTGGTATATCGGGTTTACTTCACCATGTTGTCACAGCAATAGCCGACAGAATACGAGGTTGGTAAGTTAGATAAAGAGTATAAGGTTGAGATGTGATCAGCAACTCTCACGGGATATTTGAAGCTACAGAACGTCAATGATACTTCACAGTCTCAGCAAAATCTTTCAAAGTTCTTCAATGTCTTTCATAACTTTTTCAAGATTGTTTCTTATGACAAGAACTTCTCGTGTATATGGTCGTTACACCAGTCAATGATTGCCTTTAGTGAGTTCGCAACCATCATGGGGGAAAATGTGTACATCCAGGACTTAGTTGACTTTGATGTTACCAGTGCAACTTCCAGGGGGAAGTAGTTTATACTACTTTACTTAGTATGGTTTGTGAAGTATTCTACAAGCGTGAGAAGAATTGTTGCTGGTCTCTTGCATGTTCCCTCAAACAGATAATCATCAAGACCAAACGTCATGATACAGTATAGAAGCAGTATTAGATGGTGTGGTTGACTGCTTCTTCTACAAAATTCTGCTGTACACTTTAAATGTCAATGTTAGAAGATCGTTCGAACTACATCAATGTTTCAGAATCTGCTCAAGATACGGATGTTGGTTTGGGGGGAAGCTGATTCAGAAACTTTGCCAAAAAGAAGTCTATGAAGAAAGCTTTTTAAAGACATCTGCATGATTTGGTGGGAATTAATAATCAACTCATGCATAATACAATGGTTCCAGAACAAGTCAATACATAGAAGATCCAAGCAGGAGTACAAGTATCAAGACTAGAAGACAAAGACATCATCTTCAGCATTGGAAGCGCGTTGGATGTCATTTCATTATGTTGTATTTGTACTTGTTAGGAACATTGTAAGTAATTCCATATGCCCACATATAGGGGGAAGATTGTTAGCTTCAAAAATATGTCGGCTAATACGGAATTACATTAGTTTACATTAGCCGGACACGCAGGGACTAGAAATGTCAAGTGTAGTAAGTAGATCGTGTCTCGGGCTATATATATCCCCTCCATACTTCCAAGGAGGGGTGAGGAAAAACATTGTCTGAAATTGGTGGTGTTTCTCAACTCTATACAACAACATACACTCTTTCCTTTCTCTCTCTAATAAAATGGCAACTTATTATTTCTATCCTCCCTGACCTCCGGATCATGTCTCTTGTTAGTGAAATCTTATGTTTAACACATAGGTTGCTCAATTACCTAAGATAAACATGCTAAAAAGGTCAACACAAAGGTTGAGTGAAATTTACAGGTTTGAAATGTAATAGTTGAATACAAGTCAATGTAATAGTAATAATTGCAATGAATACAATTATCATGGTAAACAATATTATATTATTGCACTAAGCTCATGACACCGAAACCTTAAGTAAATGTTATTCATAAGTTGTTGCCCCAAGCGGGTACTTTGCTAAACACCCGGAGTTCCTCAAATGAAATGTGTCTGCTGGCCATGTATGTACCAGAACTTGGACGAGGAAGTTCAGTCCTAATAGATCTATTCACGGCTTTTGCGCTTACTTCGCAAAGTAATTAACGGTTCATGATAGTACAATTGGAAAATACTTGTATTCATGTTTATAGCATGTATCTCCCCATGGAGTTTCAAAAACATGTAAAGGTGGGACTATGAACTCACCTTGATAAGGTAGTTGATTGATTTGAAATTTAATTCAAATGGAAGTAAACAGCTTCGTCACGCAACCTGGGGTAATATGTCAAGTCTTAGTTCGATTGTTTATATTTAAAACTATATTTCATAAAGTTTAATGTAAATGATTTTGGTTTATTAGTTCATGAAAACATCGTATCAATGTTTAGGCTATCATAATCCAGAGGTCATGTAGTAAATGTTTGAGGAGCTAGGACACTTTAAATCGTAAATCCAGAAACTCGTCAAAACGTCTACCTAAATGAAATTGCCCTCACGACAAGAAATTCCTATAACGTGATACGTTATAGTTTAATTGATAGGATTTTATCTTTTTAAGTTTCTTCAAAAGCTAGTGGATAATAAATTATGTTAAATATATAACATAATTATTTTATAGTGTTTCGATCGACGAATGATAACGACAAAAGTGTCAGGCTTTAATAAAATCGAGACTTATAATGTTAAATATAGTTTTACAATTAAATATAAAAATATTACAATTTATACCTTTAAGAATTCAAAAATGACAATATATACCCTTGGTATATATTAATTTACAAATTTAACCCTTTACTTTATATCTTTAAACATTTAAACCCTTAATTTTGAAATATGGCAAAACAGCCCCTTATAGTTTAACTTTAGAGTAATTACAATTTCAGCCCCTATAGTTATAATTTTCAAGAATGTTACAATATATACCCCTTTGCATGAAACGTTTTGCATTTTAAGTCCAAAATCCATAATTCTTGTATTTTTGATCTAAAAATCAATTTGCAGCTTATAGCTTATCATAATAAGCAAAAATGAGTTGATTTTGCAAGTTTTAACTATCTTAAAGCTTGTGAAAAGAGCTTATGAGCTCGTTAATATCAAAATGGGCACGTTTGGTTTTAGAATCTTAACCCGATGGGTTAGGGCTTTTAAGATTAGTTTCAAAGTTTATAAAAGTGACAAGGGAGCTTATAGAAATAGCTTATTATGACAGCTTATGGCTTATAGCTTATTAGATACACGAAATTAGGTTTTAGGGTTTTAAAGGGCGTGTCTGGTTTAGGAAAAACCAACGAGTAGGCTTAGGGTTCTAGGGCTTATTCCAAGTGATCTTAAAGATGAATAGAAGCTTAATAAGATTAGAACAAGCTTTAGTTAGCTTATTTAGGGTTTCGACTAGATTAAGGCATCAATATGGGTCGAACTAGGGCATGGTTAGGGTTCGGTTTGGTTTTATGATTTCAAAAGAGTTTTTAATCTTGACAATCGTTTATAGCATAACTTCATTACATGATCTTAGATGTATACGAAACATAAGAGACAGTAGAAAACTTACTAGCACACGAAATGAGCGAAAATGGGTCGAAACAAGCAAATGAGACCCAAAACCTTTTTAGGAGATGAATCAAGGACCTTTTCTTCTTAACTTGGCTTCTACTTGGTGTATACTTTCTCTCTTCTTTTCCTTAGCTTGGTTAGATCATGATTTAGAGGTATGGTTTAAGTTTTGGTGATGAGTTTTTAAGTGTGCATGTGTTTCGGTTTATATAGTGTTCGAAACACTTGAAGGCCAAGTTTGGGAGAAGTAGTGACCAAGGTGTAGTAGAGTAGTGACCAAAGGATGCTAGGTATGACTAAGGAGGGCTAGGGACTAGCATGGAGAGGTGTAAGGAGGGTGGTAAGGTTTCGGTTACCAAAGGAGGTGACAAGGAGTAACTTGGGGCTCAAGTGGACTAGGTGGTAACAAGGAGGTGATGGAGGTGCTTAGCAAGGCAGTGGATCAAGGTGGTGAGTGCTAGCTTGCTTAGAATTAGGTTTTGAAGTAGGTTTAGGGGGTTACGGGTCATTAGGGTTTTCGTGTTAGGGTTTATGGTTTTGGATGAGTATAGGTTAGAGTTAAGGAGGGAAATGGTGTTTAAATGTGTGCTTGGTGTGTTTGTAACTTGTGCTCAACAAGTTGTACGAAAACTAGAAAGAAAATGAAGGGAAATAGTCCAATTTGAATTTTATGCATAGTCGAATTGTACTATAAGCTTAAATGAGTTGTACATTGGTTTAGGAGGGAAAATGTAATTCAAATTTTGTGCATTGATCACTTGTACACATGCCTTGAAGTTTTGTACCTTTGTATTTTATGTAAACATTACATATAGTTAGGGTTTTGATATAAACCTTAATGTTTAAAGTCCGTTTTGATATAACGTTATGGAAAGTACGTTAAATAGATAACGTATGGTAAAAATGGAGTTTAAAACATATTGCTTAGCATATTATGATGTTTATTTGCTATAAAAATTGATGAAATTGGCATTGGTAGGTTGCGTGAGCTCGTTTACTTTTGTAATGTAAGTTACGTTACATTATGGATGGAATAAAGAAAAAATCTTTCCATGAAAATGGTTGCATCTAATTTAATAGATGAAAATTATACTGAGGAAAATTGCATCTAATTTAATAGATGGATAATTACATTGATGAAAATTGTAGGTTGTTATAACAAACAGCCAATGGTTGAGGTACAACTAATTGTTGAACATAATATTCTTGCAAATGAACAACAGCATTCTGAGCAATCTGAATCCGTTTATGACACATATTTGTTGGAAAAGGTTGATAGAAATACCATTCCTAAATCAACAGATATGAGTCATAAGGGAGGAGAGATTGACCAGAATGCTGATGCTGAAAAATGTCAAGGTTCATGTCCTTTACTTGATCCATTATTTGATAACATGACAACTAAATTTTCAAACCAATCTCTCGAGTCTGAAAATATTTCTCTTAAAAAGACCGTTGCCCAACTTTAAAAAGATTTTTCAAGAATGGAAGCACATTGTGTTAAAATGGAACTTAAACTTCAAAATCAACCTTTAAAAGACGGGAAACATGGTCAAATTTTGAATGAAACAAGTAATAAAGCCAAGATTAAAAAGGAAATTGAGGTACTTGAAACAATCAATATCGAATTGGAACATAGTGTGGCTAAATTACTTGTAGAGAATGAGAAGTTGCGTAAGGAAAATGAGCATTTGAAATAGACTTACAAAGATCTTTACGATTCCATCAAAAAGATACGAGTTCAGACCAAACGACCATAAGACTCACTATTGTATCCAACATAAATATAAAGACTGTTTGAAAATGCTAATTTAAAAGCTACAGATTCAGGAAAAAAGTTTTTTTGCGAATGTAGCATTGAAAAACGAATTAAGAAAGTTTAAAGAAATAGATCGTGGATACTAAAGTATTACAAACCATCAATCTATTGGGAAACAAAAGTTTTTACCAACCTACCGCGAAAACCAATAAGTTTTGTTTAGAACAACCAAAATGCATTTAAATCTGAATGGCCTGACTTTTCAAAACCACGATTTCCTCCCAAGTTGATGTGAATAACGATTTGCCAAAACCAGTCACTCCTCATTATTTGCCTAAAGTTAGAGTATATGTTCTTGCAAAACTCCATCATGTGATTGCACCTGGCTCATCTAGGAATAATTCTAAAGAATCGTATGGGTCAAATTACATGGCTCATAATTACTATCTAGAGGAAGCTAAGAAAAAGACACAACACAAAACTAGGAATCTTAAACCTAGGGATATGCCTTTTTCTAGAATACACCACTCTCCTAATATTTGTACACCAAACCTAGGAGCAATAATCAAACGTCTAGGAATTGGCCTGCATCTAAGAGTAGTAAGGAAACGCTAAAAGCTGTGCAAAAAGCATATCATTCTAGGAATACTAGTTCATTTTCGGACTCCAAACACTTTGTTTGTTTGACTTGTCAGAAATGTGTCTTTAATGCAAATCATGATGCCTGTATAACAAAATTCCTGAAAGAGGTGAATTCTCGCGTTAAGGTTCAATCCCCTAAGACTAGAAACAGTAACAAACCCTTAGAACCAAAGATTCCTACTCAGAAACCCAGTAAGCAGATTGTTATAGGACATAGGTTTTCTCCTAATAAGTCTTCCGATGTGCATGAGAAAACAAACACTCCTAGATCTTGCCTTAGGTGGATACCGACGGGTAGAATTTTTAACATTGTTGGTCTTAGGTATGTTCCAACTGGAAAGATATTCAACTCTAGCACAACCAGGGTTGACTATGAACCCCCAAATGGTTCAAATGAATATATCACTAACCCATATGAATGCGATCAAACTCTTAATGTCAGTGCATGTACTCTTAACTTAAGTGTAGGTACATCTGTCAATCCTAAAAAAGGAAAGACTCAGAGTTTATTTTCTGAAAAGAGTGATATATCAGAAACCAAGGGTTCAAGGAATTTACTTATGATAAACAAGAACAATGGCGTCTGTAAACAACACTTCAGGCCCCGCTCCTCAAAGAAAAGAAAGGTGTACGCTTCAGTGCGCTTTATCTTTAAAAGAAGAGAAATCTTCTTGTTTTTGACCATTCTCATCAACAATGACATATTCTCATATGCTCGGATATTATACAAGTGGATCAACGTACATTAACTTGTATTTTAGCTCACTTGGTTAGTCAAAAATGGCAATCACATATGCAATTTTTGAAGGAGAGAAAAGTGAACAAAATATGGTTAAAAGTTGATTGATTTTTCAAATGGTCAGTATGGCTTCTGAACACAGCAGTTTAGAACCCGTGCTTCATGAAATGACTCCTGTAACAATCAGTTCAGGACTCGTGCTAAACACTCCTTCCTCAACACCGTTTGTACCACCTTCAAGAACTGATTGGGATATTTTGTTTCAACCACTGTTTGATGAATTACTCAACCCTCCATCAAGTGTTTATCGCCCAACCCCTGAAGTCTTTGCTCTAATTACTGAAGTAGTAACTCCAGCACCCGCTATATCAACCGGTTCACCTTCCTCAACAACTATTGACCAAGATGCACCGTCACCTAGTAACTACCAAATAACCCCCGAAACTCAATCTCCAGTCATTTCTAACAATGTTGAAGAAGAGAATCATGACTTAGATGTTGCACACATGAATAACATTCTATTCTTTGGCATTCCAATTCCCGAAAATGATTCTGAAGCATCTTCTACTTCGCACGTTATTCCCACCATTGTGCACACTGCTGCTCCTAACGTAAAACACGTTACCAAATGGATCAGGGATCATCCTTTAGACAAAATCATCGATGAACTCGAAAGACCTGTTTCCACAAGATATTCTCCTTGTACAAATCTATGTTGATGATATAATCTTTGCGTCTACTATACCTGAACTATGTGAACAATTTTCAAAAATAATGTGTTCAAAGTTTAAGATGTCAATGATGGGCAAAATATTATTTTTTTCTAGGATTACAAATTTCACAAAGTTTTGTACCTTTGTATTGTATGTAAACATTACCTATATTTAGGGTTTTGATATAAACCTTAATGTTTAAAGTCCGTTTTGATATAACGTTATGGAAAGTACGTTAAATAGATAACGTATGGTAAAAATGGAGTTTAAAACATATTGCTTGGCATATTATGATGTTTATTTGCTATAAACGTTGATGAAATTGGCATTGGTAGGTTGCGTGAGCTCGTTTACTTTTGTAATGTAAGTTACGTTACATTATGGATGGAATAAAGAAAAAATCTTTCCATGAAATTGTTGCAATCTAATTTAATAGATGAAAATTAATCTGAGGGAAAATTGCATCTAATTTAGTTTTAATAGATGGATAATACATTGATGAAATTGTAGGTTGTTTATATGTGACACCCCCAAATTTACAACACAACGATACATAACATTGGGGCGCTACTTCATAATACAAGCTCATGATTCACGGTAAATGACATTTAATTTTTATTAAAAATATCAGAGTTACAAGGTCCCAATAACTTTATGAAAACTCATTTCAAAATAACCCACAACATGTTTAAGTTTCTTTAAAAGAAAACATTTATCCATATGTTGGCAAAGTTCAACCAGTCCACTCCTTTGATATCCCGCATATCCATCCCATCCGAGCTAGCAAGCATAACCTAGATAAACATGCTAAAATGGCAAAGAAAACGTTGAGTGAATTCATAGAGTTTATAAACAATCATTTTGAACACAAGCATAGCAAAACATTTAGTTCATAGAACAATCACAACGATGCTAGAGCCACGAACCGAACCTTAACCATGTGCCCAACCTGGAGTGATAGTGTTACATACTCCCAATACTAAATACAATATGTCTCTGTATGCCCTCGCAAGGTACACACGCCAGACAGGTCGTTAGGCCAAAATAGATCTATTATTATTGCATCCGCGTTCACCGGTTAGCGGTGATTGACGGTTCATGAAGGAAGGGTCACAACATAACACTCATAGCAACGTTCACATAATAAAATCACCTATGTTCGATTTTCTAAAACAAGCATGTATCTCCCCGCAGGGTTTTTCAACATAAAAAGAGTTAATGCGAGGGTTATGAATCACTTTGATAATGCCGGAAGAAAATAGATATGCGATAAAAACGACTTGGTCCCGTTGGCACGTAATCACCCGGAACCTATACAAAATGTATGGGTTTTAGGTTTTATGTCGGTAA
This sequence comes from Tanacetum coccineum, assembly GCA_026074375.1. Classification (NCBI taxonomy): domain Eukaryota; kingdom Viridiplantae; phylum Streptophyta; class Magnoliopsida; order Asterales; family Asteraceae; genus Tanacetum; species Tanacetum coccineum. The sequence goes on along the minus strand of BQNB010001392.1, from coordinate 86,613 downwards.
AAATTAATAATGACTCCAAAATAGACAAGTATGCATATATAGGTATGATGATCAAGTTATAATTGGGTAAGTTAAATCACACTTAAACTTTCTAAGTAAAAAGTATGTCATTTTTTACTGAGATTTTAAAATTAATTGCTAGATTTTACAGTTTGTGATCTAATTGGTCAAAAATAAAGCCCAATAGGCCCTAATTATTAAAGCCCATTAAGTAATTTGGTCCAATTTTAATGATCCAAGACCAGGCCTATTGTCCCGAAATATTAGGGGCCCCAAGTGGGTTGGGTCCAATGCTAAGAGCCCAATAAGTCTTTTTAAATATAATTAGTGTAATTGTGTCTAAGTGGCCCACTTAATCTATGGCTTATTTAAGTTTATGAGTATAACTTTGTAATAAATTTTTTCGGGTTTTGAGGTCGTATTAGTTTAAGGTCATAGGTTCAATATATAAGAAACACCTAAAATGGTCCTACCACCTCGGGTTTTCGTCGCAAAACACTTTACAAACTTTTAGTATGGTTATAGACGTAAAAGTTTTATATAGGTTTATGTTTATAAAAATAGTTATATCTCTTTAACCATAAATAGTGTACTCATAATATTTACATTTATAGTTTCATAAATTTAGTGTATATTATAGATTATAAGTTATTTCTATACTTTATTTTGAGTGGACATATACTTAAAGTCATTTCTTTATACAAAAGTCAATTTATCATTTTTGGCTGAAAACTCACTTTTACCATTTTTGACGCCATTTTCAACCCATAATGAATTGGTTGACTATCCAATTGGTCCAGTATCTACATAAGTTTATCTACATCTCATAGTTTTAGGTTTTTACTCAACTCAGAGTGCAAGTATGACTTTTCATACATTCTGTCCAGCAAGGTCAGAATTGACTACTTTTGGTAAAATGGTCATATCTCATGCAATTTTTACATTCAAGTGTTGATCCAAATTGCTACTAGCTCATAAAACTATTGTCCACAACTTAGATAAGTCAAATCAGTTGTTTATCATACTCAAAAATGTCAAACTTTCTGTTTACTTCTGCCCTAATTTTTCTAGTGATTTCCACCATGTTTTAAGTTAAGTTTATCCATTTTCAACCTAATCTATTACAACCAAACAAAAACCCCATAAACTCTTGATCATCATATTCTCATATTTTAATAATTAATTTTATGAATAAAATACAAGGAAATACAAGAATAACAAATAATGTAAAGATTTATACCCCACAAAAATGATGTAAGGTGAATGATTATCACCCAAAAACCAAATGACTCCTTTACACCAAGTCATGAATCTTTACCCAAATGTTTTTGAACACTCACTTTATTATGACCCAAATGGACTCCATAAAATCTCAATGAATTCCACAGCCACTAATGTTGTTATATGATTGGAATTTTTATGGTTTTTTTAAATATTTAGGAAATGTAGTTACAAGAGTTATTGGTTTAAACTAGTAATATTTGTGATTGAAGAAGAATTGATTTTCTTTGTTGTTCATTTTGGTGCACCATAGTTTCATGACAAAGAGAGGAACAAAGAGATGTGTTGTACAAGTTTTTTGTAACAATGGATGAAATGGAAGACACATGGTTTTGTATGTGTTATGCATGCAAGGGAGTTGAGACAAGTGTCTTAGACACCTTCTCCTCATGCCACGCCACCTTATGAGGTGGTGGTGTCATGTTTAAGGTTTATAATTTTATAAACTTTGATGTTTAGGGTATAAATTTTAAGATAGGTAGGTAGTTTTGAGGCTAACGGGTATCAACGTAAAATAAAACGAGAGTTAAGACGAAACCACGAGGTAAAAACGAATATGATAAAAATAATTTTACATTAAACGGAATACTTTTCTGAAAAGTTTAATTTACGTACGGTTCGAGACGAATAATTGTTTTAAGCATAGCTCGTAATTAATTAAAACGACGATTTCAATAAAATGTCTAAATGTAAATAAAGTAACTTGTTTAAAATTTATAAATTAATTATGAGATTAGAAATAGTAGTGACCTTAAATACGGGGGTTTACATTCTCCCCTCCTTACGGGAGCGACGTCCCGGCGCTCGATTATGGCCACGTCCTCGCTTCTTACTTGGAAATAGATGCGGATACCTCCTCATGAAAAAGTCTTCTCTTTCCCATGTAAATTCTGGACCTCTCCGTGAGTTCCAACGAACCTTAACAATAGGAATTCTGCTCTGCTTCAACTGTTTTACTTCACGGTCCATAATTTCCACGGGCTCTTCGATGAAGTGCAATTTATCATCCAGTTGGATTTCTTCAAGTGGAATCACCAAGTTCTCATCCGCAAGGCACTTCTTGAGATTTGAAACATGAAACGTGTTATGAATTCCACGGAGTTTATCAGGAAGCTCCAGCTTGTATGCCACGGGACCAATTCTTTCTATGATTTTGAATGGCCCAATGTACTGTGGACTCAGCTTACCACGTTTTCCAAAACGAATTACACCCTTCCAAGGCGATACCTTTAACATAACCATATCACCCACTTGAAATTCCATCGGTTTGCGTCTGACATCCGCATAACTCTTCTGACGGCTTCTGGCAGTTATCAACCGATTCTTGATTTGAACAATCATTTCTGTTGTCTCTCGGACCAATTCTGGGCCAGTGAGTTGGCTATCTCCAACCTCACTCCAGCAAACTGGCGATCTACACTTTCACCCATATAAAGCTTCAAATGGCGCAGCCTTGATGCTCGCATGATAACTGTTATTGTAAGAGAATTCGACAAATGGTAAGTGTCGATCCCAGCTACTACCAAAATCAATTACGCATGCTTGCAACATGTCCTCCAGCGTCTGAATAGTTCTCTCGCTTTGACCATCTGTCTCTGGGTGGTAAGCGGTGCTCATATCCAGTTGGGTTCCCATTGCTTTTTGCAGTGATTTCCAAAATCTTGATGTAAACAAACTGTCTCTATCAGAGATAATTGACGTAGGTATGACATGCTTACATACAATTTCCTTCAAGTATAATTGGGCGAGTTTTTCTATGCTGTCAGTCTTCTTCATCGGCAAGAAATGAGCAGATTTGGTTAATCGATCAACAATAACCCAAATGGAGTCATAACCACTTGGCGTTCTTGGAAGTCCTAAGACGAAATCCATGGTTATTTTCTCCCACTTCCACTCTGGGATTTTAGGTTGTTGATGTAGACCGGATGGCTTTTGGTGCTCAGCCTTTACCTTGGAACAGGTCAAACATTTACTAACATAGGTGGCGATCTCAGCTTTCATGTTCGGCCAGCAATAGAGCTTCTTTAAGTCTTGGTACATCTTGTCTGACCCCGGGTGAATGGAATATTTAGATTTGTGCGATTCATGCATGATTAAATCCCGTAATCCTCCAAACAACGGTAACCAAATTCGCCCTTCAAAGCATTGGATTCCATCAGAACGGGTCTCAAATACCGGCTTGATCAGCCTTCCAAGATTTTCAGCTTTCACGTTTTCCTCTTTCATTGCCTCAGTCTAAGCATTGAGTATTCTCTCAGGTAAATTGGTGTGTACCGTCATTACCAAAGATCTAACCCTTATTGGTTCTTTGTCCTTTCGACTCAGGGCGTCGGCCACTACGTTGGCATTACCAGGATGGTAACGGATTTCGCAATCATAGTCACTTAAAAGATCAATCCATCGCCGCTGTCTCATGTTGAGTTCTTTTTGATCCAGAATGTACTGTAGACTCTTATGATCTGTGTACACAGTACACTTAGTACCATACAAATAATGCCTCCAGAGTCTAAGTGCAAACACTACAGCACCCAGTTCTAAATCATGGGTCGTGTAGTTTTCCTCATGTTTCTTCAGTTGTCGAGAGGCATATGCTATCACCTTTTCCCTCTACATCAGAACAGCTCCATAACCTTTGTGCGATGCATCACAGTATACAACGAAGTTCTCAGTTCCCTTAGGCAAAGCTAGGATAGGAGCGGAGCATAATTTATGCTTCAAAGTCTGGAATGCCTCATCTTCTTCCGTACCCCATTCGTACTTTTTGTTCTTCTGGGTCAATTTAGTTAGAGGCTTGGAAATTAACGAAAAACCCTCGATGAATCTTCGGTAATATCCGGCTAAACCCAAAAATTGTCTGACTTCCTTCGGTGTTGTCGGTGCAGACCAATTTCGGATAGCCTCAACCTTTGCAGGATCCACGTGAACACCTTTATTGTTGATCACGTGACCGAGAAATTGTACCGACTCAAGCCAGAAATCGCACTTCGAGAATTTGGCGTACAATTGCTCTTTCTTGAGTAGCTCTAAAATGATCTTCAAATGTTCTTCGTGCTCTTCTTTATTCTTGGAGTAGATAAGTATGTCATCAATGAATACGATCACAAATTTATCAAGGTATGGCTTGCACACTCGATTCATCAGATCCATGAATACCGCAGGAGCGTTGGTTAGACCAAACGGCATTACTTGAAATTCATAGTGACCGTACCTAGTCCGAAAAGCAGTAATAGGGATATCTTCTTCTCTAATTCAGAGTTGGTGATAACCAGACCGCAGATCAATCTTTGAGTATACGCTGGAACCTTGAAGTTGATCAAACAGGTCGTCAATCCTTGGAAGTGGATACCGATTCTTGACTGTCAACTTATTTAGCTCGCGATAATCGATGCACATACGGAATGATCCGTCCTTCTTCTTAACGAACAACACTGGAGCTCCCCAAGGTGAAGAGCTCGGGCGAATAAACCCTTTCTCTAATAGTTCCTTCAATTGATCCGATAATTCTTTCAATTCAGACGGTGCCAAACGGTATGGTGCACGCGCGACAGGTGCAGCACCGGGCACAAGCTCAATTCTAAACTCGACTTGTCGAGATGGTGGGAGTCCTGGCAAGTCATCTGGAAACACCTCAGGAAAGTTGCGAATCACTGGCACATCTTGCAACTGTTTCTTTGACGGTTCTTTCTCTGTCACTTGAGCTAAGAACAACTGGGATCCTCTTTCTATGTATTTTCTTGCTTTGATGCAGGATATCACTTTTAATCGTGATGCACCACTATCACCCTTAACAACTAACGTCTTGTTCTGGTAAGGCACATGTACCTCCTTCTTACCACACATGATGATGGCATCGCGTTCTACCAACCAATCCATTCCAATTATTACATCGAACGTACCCAACTCTATTGGCATGAGATCAATATCAAATAAGTGGTCAAGTAAATTCAGAGTGCAGCCCTTCAGAACAGTGTTGGTGCATACCACTTTTTCGTCGGCAAGTTCGACTTCGTAACTAGTATTTAATTTGGCTGGTTTAATATCTAGTAAATGGCTAAATCTAACATCCACAAAACTTTTATCCGCTCCCGAATCAAACAGTATTGTGTTCGGCATCACGGACGACATACACTTGACCTCGCACGTTTCCACCTTATCGATCAGCTTTCTTTGGGCATGCATTGCTCTTGTGGCCTCTCTCACCACATTCATAACAAACTACAGCTGATCGAGCATTGGTACCAGAAGCCACATTCCTGCTTCTGCAGTCTTTTTCCTTGTGTCCCATTTTCCCACAATTGTTGCACTTTGGTGGGCACTGATCAAAATGACATATCCCACAACGGTTACATTTGGGTTCAATCCCAGCTTGGTTTGCTCCTGCATTTTGAGTAGTGGTCAGAGCCCTAGCATTCCCATGTCTTTGATTGTTGTTCTGGTTGTGACGGTTGTTGTTCCGGTAATTTCTCCAGTTGTTGTTGTTGTTGCCACCCTGATTGTTGTTGTTGCCACCATGGTTGTTGTTGCTCTCCCACTTTCTCTTGTTGCTCTCAGCAATTCTTTCAGCTTTGGATTGTAACTTCTGCTCCATTAGGGTATGAGCCATTCGGACAGCCTCATTAAGAACAACAAGTCTGGAATAAGTTGTTTCTCCTTTAATGTTTTCAGGCAAGCCACATAAGTATGCCTCTACTTTCTTATTTTTGCTCGGAACCATTTCTGGGCATAGCAGGACCAATTCATTGAACCTTTGGGTGTAAGCATATATATTGGAATCTTTCACCCTCAAGTTCTACAGTTCAACTTCCATTCTTTGTATCTTTTCTGGCGGACAAAATTCTTCTCTCATCATTATTTTCATATCATTCCAAGACTTTGCATTAACCACCTCAAGCCCCAAGGTGGCGACCTGAGAGTTCTACCATGTCAGGGCTCGACCCTGAAGTGTAGTGATAAGTATAAAATACACATATCCATTTATGCTTAAAATAGCCCAAATAAACCCAAAACAGACCAAAAATAGCAAAAATATGCTTGTATTTGTGTTTTGTGTGTGCAGGTACGGATAAGTCAAAAATCACAAGAAAACAGTCAAAAAACGGTCAAGCACGGGAACGAGAATCAGAAGAGTTCAAAAAGAAGCCAAAGATTCAAAGCCAAAGCCAGAAAAGTCAAGCCTTAGTCAAATCCAGTCAAAGATGGTCAAAAAAAGTGAACAAAGCCCAAATCCCTAGCCCATGTCCTTTTATAACAACCACAAGGGCTAGTTTTGCTATTTTCAAAAGTTATTTATAACTAGAAAGAGAGGAAAGAAAGAGAAGGACCACTTGTGCAAACTCCCCAAACTCCAACAGTTTTAACTGTCGAAATAAGGGCGCCAAAGGTGTTACTATTCACCTTTCTTCCCCGTTTCACCATCCAGGGTAAATCAAAGGGGTTTTCCAAATTAAAGGGTGCTTAGGTCAATTCATGAGCTCACTAACACAAATGAAGGGACAAATCAGTCTTTATCAAAGGACTACTTAGCCTCTCCCAATCAAAGGCCACGTCAACAATGGTGAAAGCACAAATTTATGTGGGTTTTTGTGCTAAAACACTCACAAAAGAAGCACAAACGTCACATCAATGGAATGACACGCTGGCAATCTTCAGGTGTCCACAGTTTGATCAAACGGCCACAATTGATGCTTGGATGATTGAAGAAATGATTGGCCAAGATTGAAAGATTGGAGAGCAGGTCAAGAGATCCTAGAAGCTTCTTTCAGCACCTATAAAAAGGCCTCACTTCTCACAACCAGATATCTAGGTTTTTTAGTAATTTAGTCTAGCTTAAATTTCGTATTTTTCTTAAATGTAATTTTCCTTAAAATGTTTTGTAAGCAAGTTTTTATTAATGAAATTTAGTTTTTCTTAATCTCTCAAAGTTCCTTTTTCATAAATTCTCTTAATAAGCTAAGTTGTCTCAATAAGCTAATAAGCTCATTTTAAGCTCTTTCAGTCTATAAGCTGAAATAGAGCTGTTTGAATTCAGTATTAATCTTATCTAAACCTTAAATCAGTTAAATCTATTATGGATCTTACTAAATTTGAGCTTTTGGAAGGGGATCTTAACTTGGAAGAGATCCCAAGGACTTATACCCTAGCTTATTAATAAGCTAGGGAGCTTGTAGCTGCCTTTATTGGTTCCTTTTGTTTAGCTAAAGGATCAAGTAAGTTTCTCTTTTCATTTGTCTCTAATTTCAGTTTAAATTGCTTAGTTATAGCTTATATGTTTAATATTGCTTATTTGCTTATTCTCTTTGCTTATTAGTGTTTAAATATCTCTTCTAGTGCTTATTAGTTATATGTTCTAGTCTGTTTTTGCTTAAATAGTTATAGATCATTAGTTACTAATTTCTGTCATAAAAACTCATAAAATCCAAAAATATTAGCTTAATTAGTTAAGATCTTAGAATTTTACTTATTCAGTTGTTTAATCATGATTGCTAAGTTTGTTTTAAGCTAGTTTTTATCTGGTATTTAGTATTTGTTCATTAGATTTCTCTTAAAAGCTTTTCTCAAATTCTGTCATAGTTTTTAAGGGGTGTTTGGTTTAGTGCACTCTTGATTTACACTAGCAGTATTAACATAAGTTAGTACTGCTGAACCTTTACACTACCAGTACTAACCATAAGTTAGTACTGTTAGCTTAGATTTTAGCTTGTCAAATTCAGTAGTATTAAGTTTAGTCATAGCTTATTATGAATTTAACTTTAGTTTTCATTTTCTAGCTTATTTCATAGCTTAATTTTGTTCTTAAAAGTCAAATTGCATCAGCAGTACTTTCAAGAGAAAGAACTGTTGAACTTTTACACTAGCAGTACTAACCTCAGTTAGTACTGCTGTGTTCTTAGTTTAATTTAGAACAGTAATTTTAGGATTTAGCTTATCAAACTTTGTAGGACTTGAGTTTTAATATAGCTTAATATAGTTTAAGTCTTTAATTTTGTTTTCTAGCTTATTGTCTTAGCTTATTTAGCTGTCAAAAGTCATAAAAAACCTGAAAATTCCAAAAACAGTACTTAGAAACTTTAGAATTTTAATTTGTTAATTTAGCTTAAAAGACTAGATTTTATAGCTTATTTAGATAGATAATAAGTAGTTTGATAAGTCCATAAAGTTTTAAAGTCTAGTGTAGCTTATTAAGGTTTTTAGCTTATTTGGATTTTGTGTTACTTTGCTTATTTCCTGAGTTTGCTTAGTTCATGATCAATTTCAGTAGCATAAAAGTAGTTTAAGCTTTAATTTCTTTTCATTTTTAGAATAAGCACATCATAAGCTTTCTAAATCACTTTTCCTTTTTAGATTTAAGCTTTATTTGAGTATTTTATGGCTGTTTAAGTAAAAATAAGCCCAAAACCTCACTTTCTGTAAACAGTTTTAAGTTAAGCTCTTTTTGAGCTTATTTGTGAGTTTCAGCCCAAGTAGCCTTTATTAATTTTGTTCCCACTAGCTTCCTTTACAACTTTGCTTCTTTGAGTTTTTCATTTTAAGCTCTTTAAAATTTCGAATGCTTATTGGACTTAATTTGTGATCGGGGTAGATTCTCAGGGTAGATAGTGTAACTTTTGAATTTAGTTGTTTACTAAGTTGTCCCTCCGTTAGTCTGTTAGTTTCTCCGTTAGTCTCTTAGATCTTTGCACCATTAGTCCATTAGTTAAGTTGTTAATTAAGCTTATTAGTTTTAATTAGTAATTAGGTTTAATTTTTAATTAGTTTAATTAAACTTTTATAAAAAGATAAAAATTAGGGCTTTTATTTTTAATAATTTTCGGCAATTTTTCTTTATTTAGTGAAATTTTAGTTTACATTTTTAGGGATTTAAAATTTGTTTACTTGCTTAATTGTCATTATTTGTTGCTTCTTAATTTCGTAGTAATAGCTTATCCAAAATATCTTTGTTCCATTCAAATCAGGATCCGAACCTAAACGTGGTTTCAATTTCACTAGTCGTTGGGGAAACGACCCGGGAGATCATACTTACCCGGTTAAACATACGTATTTTATATTATATTATATATATTTTTGAGAGTGAATTTTATCAAGGGTAACTTGGTAATTTTCTTAATTTCTCTTTTAAAAGTATTATATTTTATATATATTTTTCGTGTGTAAAACTACGAATCACTCGCCCTCTCCATGAGAGGTATGTTATCTCTTCAGATAGTTCCCATCATTCAGATTCATATTCTGAAGCCGCTTCACTTGTCAGATCTGTTGCGGATGTTCCGGTAGTGACAGTTGTCGTTACCACTACTGCTGATGCTAATGTTGCTACTGGTTCAAAGGCTAAGGACGTGCCTTAAAATTTTGAGCATATTGGAGATTCTGTGTTCGCGGGTGGGATTAAGTCGAATGCGGCTAGTATCTCAAAGTTGAAGAAACCATCCATCTCATTGGATTCTTTTTATGCCTCCCAGAGCCTTGATACCGAGACCTTGCATCGTGTGTATGTTCCAAGATGGAAGGTAACCAATGACTTTATTCTTGATGATCCCTATGTCTGTCGTGATAGGACGGATCGTCTTGCCCCCTACGCTATTTACACAGCTGCGTGCCATGGACTATGATCATCTTTATTCCGAGTTCAATGTTGGGGACGCGCGGCAGGTGTG